>CAUYON010115055.1:0-17014 GCA_963573935.1 Arctocebus calabarensis | reverse complement strand
CCTGTCTTCCTTAGAGAAGTTTCTCTTCAAGTCCTTTTCCCACCCTGAGATGGGATCACTTGTTCTTTTGTTGTGAATATGTTTGAGTTCTCTGTGGATTCTGGTTATTAAACCTTTGTCAGACGAAGTACCTGCAAATATTTTCTCCCAATCTGAGGGCTGTCTGCCTGCTACAGTTACTGTGTTCTTAGCAGTGCAGAAGCTTTTTAGTTTGATCAGGTCCCAGTAGTGTATTTTTGATACTGCTTCAATTGCCTGGGGAGTCCTCCACATAAAAAATTCACCCAGGCCGATTCTTTCAAGAGTTTTCCCTGCACTTTCTTCTAGGATTTTTATAGTTTCATGTCTTAAGTTTAAATATTTGATCCAGTGAGAGTCTACCTTAGTTAATGGTGAAAGGTGTGGGTCCAGTTTCAGTCTTCTGCAGGTTGCCAGCCAGTTCACGCAGCACCATTTGTTAAATGGGGAGTCTTTTCCCCACTGAATGTTTTTAATTGGCTAGTCAAAGATCAAATAGCGGTAAGTTCCTGGGTTCATCTCTTGATTCTCTATTCTGTTCCATACATCAATCTCTCTGTTTTTGTGCCAGTACCATGCTATTTTGATCACTATTGATTTATAGTACATTCTCAGGTCTTGTAGCATGATTCCTCCTGTTCTGTTTTTATTTCGGAGTAATGTCTTGGCTATTCGAGGTTTTTTCTGATTCCATATAAAACAAAGTATTATTTTTTCGAGGTCTTTAAAATATGGCAATGGCACTTTAATAGGAATTGCATTAAAATTGTAGGAGCAGACAATCTATTTGGAGAAATAGCGTGACATGGCAGAAGGAGTTTCAGAGCCAAATCTGTGTGGGGAGGAGATAAGGATTTAGCATGAAAGCTGGAAATGCAGGTTGATCAAACTGTCAAGGAGTATGGACTGTGTCCTATGGAATGTGGGTAAAGATTAAAAGGTTTTAGGAAAAAATACTAAAATGCTGTTTTAGAAAAGACTAGAGGGAATATAATAGCTAGAAGAGAAGTGAGATAAAGAGAAATCAGTTACAAAGCTGATGTAAAATTCGGAATAATAGCAATAATAGCATAAACCAGGGTAGGAGCCAAAAAGGGTGACACAGAAGAGCTAGCCTCTTTAATGTTTATCAACTACTTAGATGTAGACAAGTGAGAAGTCCAAATGAACAGATTTTAAACTTGTGTAATTGGAAGGATTTAACAAAAATTTGGAAACTAAAAGAGTTAGTAAATAGGGAGGAAAATTATATGGGTACATTTCATTGTAGATTGAAACTAGGTTTGTCTAGTTTGGTGAAGACTGGAGTTTGGAGAACTGGGAAGAAAGCATCTATCATTTCTTAAGAACCTAGTCTGTGATGGGGTAGGTAAAACATGATTTCATTTAATCCCTACTCAAGGTTTGTTAAGAGAGATGTTACTAGCTACAATTTGTGGGTAAATCTACAGACTCAGAGAGGCTAAATGTACTGCCACTGACTCAGAGATACTTAGATATGGAAGTGAAGGAGCAAGTCTGTCTGACTTAGTGAATCATCCACCAAGAATATAACATTAAATCATAGAGTTGGATGAAATTTCTAAAGGATAGACAGAATAAGAAGAAAGGTTGTGAGCAGATCACTGGCAGTAATTTTTTTTTCTAGGTAAGAGGAATCACAAATGTGGTGGGAAAAGAGTTTGACAGAAGGTGGGAAGTGAACTAATATTATTACATATTGTAGATTTTTACTGGAAGAACTCTATTTCTTGAATAATGTGGTCTGAATTCTACTACAAGCAAATTGCTTAATTTTCTGAGTCTACTTCCTTTCTTATAACACAGGGATAATAATCCTCCCTCCAAGTTTTTTTTTAAATAATGAAATGAAACCTGAGTGTAAATGTGTTTGGCATGGGTTCTGATACAGCATGTACTCAATGAATGTCTGCTGCAAGGACAAAGTACAGGCGAAAAGGAAGTTTGTACAAACCCTAAAATATGGTCTGCAAGGTTCTTATTAGAAGAAATTGCACATACCTTTTAGTTTCCTTATGATTTATTTCTTATTTTTCAAAGTTGAATTATAGCATATTTTTCTAATCAAGGATTTCCATTAGTTCCATTTGGTACCTACAGATCTTTTTTTTTTTTTTTTTTATGAGACAGAGCCTCAAGCTGTCACCCTGGATAGAGTGCTGTAGCATCACAGCTCACAGCAACCTCCAATTCCTGGGCTCCAGCGAGTCTCCTGCCTCCATCTCCCAAGTAGCTGGGACTACAGGCACCTGCCACAATGCCTGGCCATTTTTTGGTTGCAGCCGTCATTGTTGTTTGGCTGGCCCGGGCTGGATTCGAACCCGCCAGCGCAGGTGTACGTGGCTGGCGCCTTAGCCCATGGAGCCACAGGCGCCCGGCCAGTACCTACAGATCTTATTGTATTATATATTCTCACTGGAACAATATAGTTTTTAAAAAGTTAATGTAAAACTGTAAGGTATGGCAATAAGATGAGAGAACAAAATGGAGATTCATCAAACACATTCTCCATTCTCTTCATTATAGTTAAGTAATCAGTTCCTGATTCAGAAACCTCATTTTTGCTTTCAGAATACAAATATACACAGATATTAAAAACCTGTCAAAACTTTTCACTTCTGCACAACAATAAAAACATCAACAGAATGAAAAGACAGACACATTGTGGGATGGGAGAAAGTATTTGCAAACCATGTATCTGATAAGTAGTTAGTATCCAAAATATACACATATAAGAAACTTGAACAACTGGATAGTAACAAATAAAAAATGGGCAATGGACATAGGCAGACACTTCTCAAAAGTAGACATCCAAATGATCAACAGGTATACGAAAAAAATGCTCCACATATGCAATCATCAGGAAAATGTAAATCAAAATCATGATGAAATATCACTTCCCACCCATTAGGATGACCATATACTCAATGCTCTATACTTGAAATGTGCTAAAAAAGTAACTATTAAATGTTCTCAATATACACATTTCATGGATGGTGGATATGTTAATTAGCTTGATTGTGGTAATCATTTCACAATTGTATACAGATATCAAAACATGTTACACGCCTTAACATTATATGATTTTTGTTAATTATACCTCAGTAAAAATAGAGGGTGGGGGACACAACCTGAAAACACTTACAGAATACATCCCAAACTAAGTTTCTTCAAACAGGGGTATGTACATTTTCAGGGTATATAAGACAACATATGGTGGTTTCAGCTCGGCACCTGCGGCTCAACAAGCTAAGGCGCCAGCCACGTACACCTGAGCTGGCGGGTTCGAATCCAGCCCAGGCCCACCAAACAACAATGACAGCTGTAACCAAAAAATGGCGGGGCATTCTGGCGGGCACCTGTAGTCCCAGCTACTTGGGAGGCGGAGGCAAGAGACTCGCTGGAGCCCAGGAATTGGAGGTTGCTGTGAGCTGTGATGCCACGGCACTCTCTCCAGGGTGACAGCTTGAGGCTCTGTCTCAAAAAACAAACAAACAAACAAAAAAAACCATATGGTGGTTTGGGAGGAAAACATAATTGATTAGCATGTTTTTAATCTAACAAATTAGATTACCAATGTTTTATAAATGGACACCAATGACCTGACACATTCAGCCTTTATCACACATTCGGCACACAATGTATGGGATGAACCCGGAGAGAAGAGAGGAAATTCTACAGGAATAGGATGCCAGAGCACACTAGTAGTTAGTTCATTTACTTGTTCACTTTACGAACATTTTTACATTCTAGTATACATGAGCCAGTTAAATAACTCACCAATATTTTTATGTTATCTAGGTTTAACATAAATTGAAAGCAGCTTAAAAACACTTCTTTCAAGAAACCACAGGTTGAAAATAGTAGCAATACAAGCACAAACTAACAAAAGAAAGTTTCAGTGTGACACTTCTGCTCCTTTGTCAGCTTCATTAGGAATTAAAATAATGTAATCAGACATTATTTAACATAATTTCTTCTTATAAAAATGATTACTTGAAAAATCAACTTATATCCACTATTGCCCTAGATATACTTTGTGTCTTAAAACATTAGCTGTTGACCATGTGAAGCTATTATTAGCAAAATATTTTAAACTATATCATCTTTATCATGACCCTCTAAATCTTCCATCTGCATATGTAAGATGCAAAAGGAATAGAAAGTGGAACGGTGGCTGAGGAGAGAGAGGAGTGGAGAATTATTACTTACTGGGTCTGGCTGCAAGCTTTAAAGATGAAAAGAATTAGACAGATAGTGATGATGGGTGCACAACAATGTGCATGTATTTGATATCACTGAACTATATACTTAAAAATGGTTAAGATGGTAAATTTTATGTGCATTTTACCATAGGAAAAAAATCAGGGGAAAATAACTAGTTAGAGCAAAGGTTTTAAAATATAGTCAGTGCTATACATTCCTAAGTAAAATGCAACCATATTGCAAACTTTTTCTAAAAAGGGCAAACCAGTTTCTTTCTCAACTTAAATTTCTTTTAATTTTTCTCTAGTAAGTCAAAATCTTTTATAGAAAGCCAACTCCCTCCTTTACCTTCTACCCTCAATCCTATAACAAATTCTTCAGTGTTTCTTCTGGCACCTCGTAATCTTAAAGAGTCTCTCTAGTTGTTTTTATGAGTCCTAGCAAATTAATTTTATTGACTAAGATAATGTTCACCAAACTTATTTGAGAATTACTTTTGGGGCACTTGTGAAAACAGAATTATAGGCCTCTCTCACTTAAAGATCAAATTTCTGAGGTGACATGGAAATGTGTTCACAAATAATGTGTATTCTTATTCTTACTAAGATGGAAAACTAGGCAGCCAAGAATGTATTAATTTAGCATAAGTAGAAACTACTTAAGGAAAGTAGAAAGTAGAAACTGTGGTCTCTGGGAGAAAAATAACCATCTGATTCCTTAAAATAGAATGTGAACCATGAAATGTCCACACCAATCCATGGGGGAAGCTACAAAATACAAAGTTGAAAAATACTAAAATTCATTTATCTGTGATGTGTCATGTCCCATTTTTAGGTATTCTAATTTCTGGAATGCTAGACATGTAGCACAGAAATAATTTTAAAGAGCTTTTTTCATATCCAGACATGGTGGCTCACACCTGTAATTGTAGCACTTTGGGAAGCTGAGATGGGTGAATTGCTTGAGCTCAAGAGTTTTGAGACCAGCTTGAGTAAGAGCAAGATCCATCTCTACTAAAAACAGAAAGACTAGCCGGGCATTGTGGTGGGTGCCTATAGTCCCAGCTACTTGGGAAACTGAAGCAAGAGAATTGCTTGAGCCCAAGAGTTGGAGGTTGCTGTGAGCTATAACCCCATGGCATGCTACCCAGGGTGACAGAGATTCTGTTCCAAAAAAACCAAAACAAGAAAAAAGAACTTTTTCCAGGATGGGAGTGTGGAAAGGATGTGAACTAATAAGCAGCAGTTGTATTAAATGTACTTATTCACCAAATTTATTTTTGAACAATCAGAACACCAGATTATGACAAATTAAAAAGAAAGCACCAAAAATTGCTACACATCAATACCTGAGCTGAGACTGAAGGCAAATATTCATCTATTAAATCTATACCTTAATGTTGAAACACAGGTAAAAACATCCACAACACATTCTACGGAGTACAGTAAGTAGTGCTTTTTGTGAATTACAACCAGTTAAATGTAATAATGCTAATTACCATACAAAGAATACACACAAATTACACATAAATTTATTTAATACATCATACATTGTACAGAGTATCATGCATGTTTAAATGGAAAGATATGCAAAGTGACAATCATTGTTCATTATATACGACAGGACAAGTATCTTTGATACTGTTACTTTGCACTGTACTTCATGGATGAGAAACATTGTCAATTTGCAAATAAATAATTATTTACTGAGTCTATCTCAGCATAATGCAATTAGTTCTCTATAAATTTTTTAACTATAGTACAAAAATTGATGCAAGCTGAGAGCCATTTGTTTATTTTATTATGCCTTTGCCCCAAATTCTTGCAAGTCAACTTGACCATGTTTTAAGAAAACACATTTACTTTCTACTTATTTTTTTTAAGAAATCTGTATTTTTGTTTGGGGGAAGTTACTAGCAGTAAAATAAGAAAGAAATGTGTTGAGTTTAGGTTCAAACTTGAAAATGAAAAATACACAACAAACTTTGAATATATAGAAATGTGTACATCTTTTAGCAAAGACCATGATTGTCCCATGAATGGTATAATTCAGACTTTAATAGAAATTACATCCAGTATTTTAAATAAGCACAGTAAAAATGTAAATCTTTACATTTTTTTAAAAAATTGGAGTTAGTTCTCTTTTGATACCTTAAATATAATTAAGAAAACAAAAGAGAAGTAGGGGGAAAATAATGTTAAAAAATATACTACACAAATTTGAGTTTATTAATTACTAAAAAATTATTAAGGAAATTGACTTTGATATATACAAATACAAGCCTCAATAATCTGAGGGAAAATGACACAGGTCTTAGGGAAGAGTTCATGTCTTTCACAGAGTACCATTAATAAGACAAAATTTATGTTTGGGGGTTAGTTTTTCCATGTGTCTTAAGTTCAGAATGCAGCCACTACTTTCTCATAAAATATTTTTTCAGAAACTTTAGCAAAACTTAATTTTCTACATTGTTGTAGCATTAAGTCAATTCTAATTTGAAAAGAGAACTCTGAAAATTTAAGGGAGTCCTCTAGAGCAAGAGTTCTGCAAATACTAAGAAAAACACTATTCGATATTTACTTCAAATTTTTATTCAACTAACCTCAAAGAAAAGTATTTGGGACTAATTTGGGAAGACCACCCATAATAAAATATATAGTTACAAAATTGTAGGCATTCCTTTATTTTTAAGGCACAGTCTGTTTTATCCCAAATAATTGTAAGTTCAAGGTCACAGTGATGATACATATTCAGTTTTGGTCTGGTTTCTCATGGGTATGTTGCTACATTTACAGTCAGTCACAAGTTTAAGAAACTGCAGTACAATCACTTCAAAATAATATATTTAAGACATTTTTAGTTTTAAAAAAGTTAACATATAATACAACTTCCTAATTTATATACATTAAAAACTGGAGTTTTATTGCACTCCACAGTGAAGGAGGGGAAGGTTATTTCTACCAGTATTCCAAGAAATATATATTTAATTATATAGAAATCATGATTGTGTTAAATACAAGCATCTCTTACTTAGGATAAAATTATTCAACACAGATGACAAACTCATTCTGGAGAACAATGTACCCTCAATTTAGGTCTTGTATATCATAATTTTACTAATGTCACCCATACTCCCTACTCAATAGGGACTCAATCAGGGCCAAATCGTCAATATTTGGCTCTCTGTGCTACCTTTTCTCTTCAAAGCTACTTATGTAAACTGTATCAACATTACTGAGCAAAGAAATAGTAAATGGTATTAAATAATGAGAAAAACTGTAATTGATGGATTGAAATTTCTTAGCATTTCTATGGGGAGAAGTTAAAACATTTCAAGCAGATAAACACAATAGTTTGTGAGTCTGTCCTATTTCTGCTTCCCCCCCCCATAAGAACACGACCATATTATTGTTAACACTTTAGCACTAATATCTATTTTATAAAATTTTCCATTAAGATATGCATTGTAAGGTTTATTTCATTGTACTACTTGAGGTTCTAGTGGATAATTCCCCCCTGGGAAAGATGTGACTGCATAAAGGAACTGAAATGGAAATATAAAGAAAATGCAAGAAATTCCACAGTAAACTTTCTTTTCTATTTTTTTCTTTTCTTTTTTTTTTTTTTTTTGAGACAGAGTCTTACTTTGTTGCCCTCGGTAGAGTGCTGTGACATCACATCTCACAGCAACCTCAAACTCCTGGACCCATGCGATTCTCCTGCCTTAGCTTCCCAAGTAGCTGGGACTACAGGTGCCCGCCACAATGCCCGGCTATTTTTTTGTTGCAGTTGTTTCGTGGCCCAGGCCAAGTTCGAACCCGCCTCAGTGTATATGGCTGGCACTGTAACTACTGTGCTATGGGTGCTGAGCCAAGTAAACTTTCAATTACATAAATGAGACACTTGCATTAATGGCTTATACAACAAAAATTAATGTTTTCAATCCCAAAATGAATCCAAAGCAAAATTACTTCAAATGATTATTTCAATTAATTGCATACAGATTACTAAATTGGGTAAATTTTTACTCAGTAAAATCAAAAAGCACAATAAAAAATCAGAGAAAATATGCTATATCAGACAAAACTATGCTATAAACAGAAATGTTTTCAAAGAAAGCAAAAGGAATGTAGGTTTTCGTGTTTTACACATTTGTCATAAATCCTAGATGAAAAATACTGAAGAGAAAACTTTTTGCTTTAATTCCAGTATGCTAAGAAAAGTTCATTGGTACAAATATCCAGAGGTATTTTACAGTTTCATTTACTTTGGTGGCAAAGTGTATTTTGCTAACCATATGGATACAGTTACATAGTTTTCAATAAGGAACTTTATGCTAAAAAGAATTCAAATATATTTTTCCCCTTAAAAAAGGATGTAAAAAAGTCCAATATGAAACAGAACAACAGCAACATGAAATACAAAATGAGCCTATCATATAGGCTTTTTAATAGTTAATAGCTTTATGCTTTGTCTATAAACATTTTTACTAGTAACATTACTGCTATATAAATACTAAAACCCAAAAAAAGTTAAAAAATAGTATATGAACTTATAAAAATAGCTACTTTTAGATGTGCTAAACTAAGATTAGAATTCAAATATGCAAACAAACTCAACACCAAATCATCAAAATATACCAACCAATATAGTTTTTCATAGTGTTTGAAGTTATAATGTACAGAATAAGTACAGATTGATTCTGAATTATATATATCAAGTCCTATATAAGTCATCAGAAATTAACTGTTACTTGATATTTGAAAAAAACAAACATTTTTGGCAGGGTAACATGCCAAACACTTTCAGAAAGTACTGACCTTTATTTAAAAATTATTAACTATTAAAAACTTAATAAAGATGTAGCTTAGAATGCACTGAATTTTGAAAGACATGTTATCTCATCAATTTAAGATTTACATGTATGCATTTTAGATGTCACATTTACTCTATTAAGGGAATGACAGCTTGTTCTCACAATTTCCAAATTTTGTTCTGTTCTCAAAACTAAGTTTAACATACAAAATGCAGTCTCCTGTATTTATAACTTATCAAAAAAATGTGAATCCTTTAGCATGTACAGTACATACATTTGGTTTACTCAGCTGACATTCTTTCCTATTATTCCCTATCAAAAGTAAAGAATGTAAGTTGCCTCACAGCTTTTCCTATTTCCTCAAGCTATTAAACCTTATTGGGAAAGAATGCATGAGTAATGTATATAAATAAAACTGCATTACAGAATTTGAAATGTTCTTCGTTCAAAAAGACTAGGATAAAATTTCAACTCCCAATCATCTTACCATTTTGTAAAAGTATTATATGTTCTACATTTACCTTATTGGGTGAGAAAGTTTACTGGCAGAGTCTATTCTCATAATACAATAATTTAATAACAGCCAGAAGCTAAAGATGAAAACTTAGCTTATATAATAGTGGAAAGGATAAAATTACACAATGGACTTTTACAAAATAAGATGAATAGAATCCTACCACACTTATCAATTCTCTCAATAAATGTCAATGGATTGAATTCCCCACACTGAAGAGACACAGGCTGGCTGATTGGATAAAAAAATCACAAACCATCCATACGTTGTGTCCAGGAAATGCACATAGCCTTGAAGGACAAAAGCCAAGGTTTTTGGGTTTAGGGATGGAAAAAAGTATTTCAAACAAATGGAAATCAGAAGAAAGGAGGAGTTGCAAATCTTATTTTCAGATACGAGTGGATTTAAAGCAACTCAAATTACAAAAAACAAACAGGGACACGTCATCCTGGTCAAAAGAACAATACAACAAGAAGACATTTCTATTTTAAATATTTATGCACCCAATTTAAATGTTCCCAGATTTATGAAAGAGACCTTGCTTGATGGGTCTGAGCAATATGATATCCCATAACAACTATAATAACTGGGGATTTTAACACCTCTTTGACAGAACTGGACAGATCCTCTAAACAGAAACTAAACAAAGATACAAAGGGCTTAAATGTGACCCTAGAACAAATGGCATTAATGGACCTATACGGAACACACCATCCCAAAGCCTAAAAAATAAACATTTTTCTCATCAGTTCACGGAAAATACTCCAAAATAGATCAGATCAATATCTGGTAAGATACAAATCAAATTTTAGCAAAATTAAACAAATAGAAATTATACCTTTTATTTTTTCAGACCACAAGGCAATAAAGGTGGAACTCAACTCAAACAAAAATGTTCATCCCTACACAAAGGCATGGAAACTTAAACCATGTTAAATGTTGAATGACAGTTTGGTCCAGGAAGAGATAAAGGGGGAAATTATTAAATTTATCAAACGTAACAACAATGAAGACACAACTTACCAAAAGCCTGTGGAAAACAGCCAAAGAAGTCTTAAGAGAGAAATTTATTGCATTAGATGCCTATGTTCAAAAAATAGAAAGAGAGCCATCAACAAACTCATGAATCATCTTATGGAAATGGAGAAAGAAAATAATCTAATCCCAAACCCAGCAGAAGAAAAGACATAACCAAAATTAAATCAGAGATTAATGAAACTTAAAAGAATCACTCAGAAAATTAACGAAACAAAAAGTTGGCTATACCCCCTACTATAGAAATTATTCCAAAATACTGAGGAGGAAAGAATATTCCTCCAACACGTTCTTTGAAGCAAATATCACCCTGATACCATAACCAGGAAAAGACCCAACTAAAAATGAGAATTTCAGATCAATTTCACTAATGAATATAGATGCAAACACTCTCAACAAATACTAGCCAACAGATTACAGCTTATCATCAAAAAAGTCATACATCATGATCAAGTAGGTTTCATCTCAGGAATGCAAGGCTGGTTAAATAAATCCAGAAAGTCCAGAATGCAAGTCCAGAAATGCAATTCATCACATGAACAGAAGCAAAAACAAAGACCATGTGATCCTCTCAATAGATGTAGAAAAAGCATTTGATAAAATTCAGCATCCTTTTTTAATTAGAACACTTAAGATTTAGGCATAGGTGGCACATTTCTTAAACTAATGCCACCTACAATAAACCTATAGCTGGAATTATATTGAATGAAGTGAAACTGAAAACTTTTCCACTTAGAACTTGAACCAGATGAGGTTGTCCTCTATTACCACTACTATTCAACATAGTACTGGAAGTTTTAGAAAATACAATCAGGCAAGAGTTGGAAATAAAGGGCATCCAAATGGGGGAAAAGGAGGTCAACCTCTTGCTTTTTGCCGATGATATGATCTTATTCTTAGAGAGCCCCAAAGACTCAATGACAAGACTCCTAGAAATGATCTACAAATACAGCAATGTCTCAGTATATAAAATCAATGTCCACAAATTAGTAGTCTTTGTATGTCAATAACAGCCAAGATGAGAAGCTAATCAAGGGCACAATTCCCTTCACAGTAGCTTCAAAAAAATGAAATAGCTAGGAATATACCTAACAAAATAGGTGAAGGACCACTATAAAGAAAATTACAAAACCCTAAGAAAAGAAATAGCAGAAGATATTCACAAATGGAAGAACATACCGTGCTTATGGCTGAGAAGAATCAACATTGTCATACTCTGGGTAGTGAAGACATTGTCAAAATGTCTATATTACCCAAAACAATCCACAGATTAAATGCAATCTGCACTAAAATACCAACATCATACTTTCAAGGTTTGGAAAAAATAATTCTTCATTTTGTATGGAACCAGAATAACCCCCATATAGCTAAGGCAATTCTTAGCAATAAAAACTAGGCTGGGACATCACCCTGGTAGACTGTAGGGTATACTACAAGGTCACAGTAATCAAAACAGAATGGTATTGGCACAAAAATAGAGACATTGACATTTGGAACCAAATAGAAAACCGTAAGAAGAAGCTAATATCTTATAGCCACCTGATCTTTGATAAACCAAACAAGAACATATACTAGGGAAAAGAATCCCTGTTCAATAAATGGTGCTGAGGAATGTAAAAGACAGAAACTGGACTCGCACCTTTCACCACTTAAAAGAATTGATTCAAGATAAAAGATTTAAATCTAAGGCATGAAACAATAAAAATCCTCAAAGAAAGTGTGGAGGAAACAATTGAAGATATGAACCTAGAGAAAAATTTTATGAAGACTTCCATGGTAATTGCAGCAAAAACAAATATAAACAATGGGACTTTAACTGAAAAGCTTCTGTACAGCTACAGAGACAATAACCAAAGCAAATAGGCAGCTTTCAGAATGGGAAAAGATTTTTGAATGCTATGAATCAGACAAAAGTTTGATAAATAGGATCTACAGAGAACTCAAATTAATCAACAAAAAAAGAGCAAACAGGCTTGGCTCCTGTAGCTCAAGTGGCTAAGGCGCCAGCCACATACACCTGAGCTGGCAGGTTTGAATCCAGCCCGGGCCTGCCAAACAACAATGACAACTACAACCAAAAAAAAAAAAAAAAAAAAATCTGGGTATTGTGGCAGGCACCTGTAGTCCCAGCTACTTGGGAGGCTGAGGCAGAGCACAGCTTAAGCCCAGGAGTTGGAGGTTGCTGTGAGCTGTGATGCCACAGCACTCTACCCAGGGTGACAGCTTGAGGCTCTGTCTAAAAAAACAAACAAAGCAAACAATCCCATGTATCACTGGGCAAGAGACATGAATAGAATTTTCTTTAAAAAATCCTCATTGTTCCTAATTATTAGAGAAATGCAAATCAAAACCACTCTGAGATATCACCTATACCAAGTGAGAATGCCCCATATCATAAAGTCTGTGGAGAGAGAACACTTTTACACTTCTGGTGGGACTGAACACTAATACAGTCTTTTGGGACGAAGTATGAAGAATCCTTAACTCAAATTAGACCTCCTATTTGATCCTGCATTCCCATTACTAGGCATCTACCCAGAAGAAAAAAAATCCTTTTATTGTAAGGACATTTGTACTAGACTGTTTATTGCAGTTCAATTTATAGTTGCCAAAATGTAAAAACAACCTAAATGCCCACCCACCCAGGAATGGATTAACAAGCTGTGGTATATGTATACCCTGGAATACGATTCAGCCACTAAAGAAGATGGAGGCTTTATATCTCCAGGAGGTGTAACACATTCTTCTTAGTAAAGCATCACAAGAATGGAGAAAGCAAGAATTCAATGCACTCAGTTCTAATATGAAGGTAGTAGATGAGCTAATACAAGGTGAGGGTAGGGGAATGGGTCAGTCGGGAAAGTGGAGGAGGGAGAGGGATGGGGTGTCATGGTGTATGTGCACCTGTTGGGGATAGGACACAATTATGTGAGGGACTTTACCTAACAAATGCAATCAGTGTAACCTCATTCTTTGTACTCTCAATGAATCCCAAACAATAAAAAAAAGGAAAGAAAAAAAATAATCAACAACACACATTTAGTAGGCTTATTACAGTTCTTTCTTTTTCCTTAACGGATGATGATGTAATTACTAGAACCATATAGGCATAGCTCACTCAAGAAAAGATATTCCATTATATACATCTGAATTTATCTGATGGAAAATGAAAAAATTAAAGATTAATCAACACATGATCAATATACATTAAAGAGACTTGAAATCAATGTTAACTACCCAAATGGTTTTTTTAGAATCACCATTTCAAATACTTTTATTCTGGTGATAACTAAAAAAAGAAAGTTAGCAAATCTGTTTAATTTCTGACATGAAAAAGATCCTGAAAAAGAGTATTACCAATTTCTATCATGTTATTAATTCCAAATTATAACATCAATAATTCTAGAAGAGGCTTTATAAACACTGTAAGTAACCAGTGTTTTTCCCTGTGCAGTCTATAGTTGATCTAGTTATCAATGTAGAATCTAGGAGTTATTTTATATGTATCAAAACCCAACAATGTCTAAATTAAAATGCATAACAGTGGAGTACAGAAATTTGCTGAACTAGATTGTATCTAAGTGCCAATAAACACTTATGTTTTTAGTAACATTGTTACTTGGGCTGTTGTGTTTTATCAACCAACAATGTAGGTTGTAAGCATGACAGAAACAGTTTGTACTATCCTTTTCTCAAGTGATAAAATCACTAGTTTTGCTACAGCCTACCTTCTCATCTAGCTATCTGACTAGAGGAGGTAGTCTATCTATCTAGTCTATCTATCTCTAGGAGATATCTGACTTGAAGGAATCGAAGATCCTATCAAAATGTAAGTATATACATGTGTGTGTGTGTGTGTGTGTATGTAAGTATATACATGTGTATGTGTGTGTGTATGTATATCTATACATACACACATATATATTTTGCATATATATAAAATGGCTAAAAGCCCAACCTACTATTGTTTATAAAATGTTTAATTAAAATCCTTTTGTATTCCTTAAAATTAAGTATTCTATTAGAAAAATAAGATTTTAGGATTTGTTGATAAAAAACTCACATGAAAACATTTTAGTGACAATTAGTATGCCTCATCTGCTGCTTTAAAAAGCAAACGTACTATTCACAAATGAGACTTTGAAGCTTGTTACATTTCACTCATGAGCAGTACTGACTAAAAAAGGTGATTTAGATCACATAAACATAATAATTATGGCTGTGAACAGAAGATACAAATTAATAGATTTTCTAAAGTTCTTTCTGTATATGGACCTAAGTTCATATTCAGAAATAGTTGAGTGACACATTTAACCTGTCACTTGAGATACATTGTAATAATGGCAGCAAAAAATAAGAATACCATGTGTGGGCTCAGTGCCTAAAGCTCAGTAGTTAGGGCACCAGCCACATACACCGGAGCTGGCAGGTTCAAACCCAGCCCAGGCCTTCCAAACAATGACAACTACAACCAAAAAACAGCGCATTGTGGCGGACGCCTGTAGTCCCAGCTACTTGGGAGGCTGAAGCAAGAGACGTGCTTAGGCCCAAGAGTTTGAGGTTGCTGTGAGCTGGCAACATAGTGAGACTGTCTCAAAAAAAAACAAAAACAAAAAAACCCCCAAAAGAATACCATGTGTGTAAAAGTGTATGTATAGCAGAACATAGGCAGATACGTCCCTATTTCAGTAAATATATATGTGGTATGCCATGGGATAAGTGTATGATCTACTAAATTCTCTTTCCTCTCAGCTGAAACACACAAGTATTTTATATTTTATACTTTTGCTATTTCTCTCATACAAATAAGAGCCTGCTGTGTCTGCCATGCCTACCATAAAGTTATCACTTCCTTCGAATGGTCTCAGTCTGAGAAAATATGAATACTGAGCAATAGGCATGAAGCTGGAAAAGACAACAGTGTAATCAAACAAACTGACAACCTTCAAAGATAATACCAAGAACTTCTTTAACTGATGCTGAAATAACAAAGACCTGAGGAAGAACTAAGAGGTGAGGTAGCTCTACAGGCAGTAAAATAGGAGTAAACTTTTATAGGCAGTAATAGCTGAGAGGCTGTAATGGAATCCAGAAGCAATGGCAGATAAAATGAAACAGGTTCTCTAGGACATTCCTAGGTACTAATAAGGATACAAGTTCACAACTGCAACTGTGGAAATCACTGGGCTTTAAGGGCTTTGCTTGAGCGGTTTTTGGCATTTATGTTACACATTATCTAAAAGAAGGACTCTGAGCCAGGTATATCTTAGCCTGAGTTTCTCTATCCTAAGGCAAAGAGTACGCTCTTCTACCTTGTTCCATTACCTTCTTCCTATTCTTTTGTAGCTAAGAGTAAAGTGAAATCTTTAATAAAATAGAAAGATTACTCTTTCATTTGTCCAACAGTAATCCCAGAAGTCACCTGGGCAAATCAAGATTCCATTTTTAAACCTAGTGGCCAAAGTCTCCAATTTATTCAAGAGGTTTGTTAATACTTATGTTATCAATGGGGCAACAGCTGCCTATTGTTATTATGTTAACAATATAAATTATACATCAAATGGGGCACTAAACTTTATATATATATATATATTTTTTTTTACATAGCAGACAAATGTGCAAACCTACAATTGTTTTTGACCATTGAAATTTAGTTAATTCACCATGACCTGAGGCACTTTTGGCAACCCTGGGGGCAATGAATTGAATAAAATGGTACAGACTGAAAAACCAAACTGTTCTAATATCTAGATGTAAATCCATGTATCTGTGAGCATTCAACAACAAATTTCTCTAATAGTCCCTTCATACTAAGTATAAGATTTATATTTGAAAATTAACAAAAAAATTACATTACATTTTAAATTTGAATCATGTTTCTACCCGTCAATATTTCATTGGTTACCAAGAAAACATGTCTCCTTACAGTTCAAAGTTCTATTTTCATAGATGCAAAAAGTGAAAAGATCTACTTCATTCATTGTGGCTGGCAAAAACTGACCATAGACTGTGTGTAGCTATTTCACTTTTGAGATTAAACAGCTATATATTTTATCAATCTTTTAAGACTCATTTCTCAATTCATAAACTATAGAAAATTCAAGGCACTGCCCATATGAGTGGGTAGAGTGCTGGCCACATACACTGAAGCTGACAGGTTCGAACCTGGCCTGGGCCAGCTGGGACAAAAATGCAACAACAAAAAAACTGACTGTAGTGAACTTAATTATCATGTGCCTGGGGGATGTTTTATTCAAGTTGAATCGTGCTGGGGTTCTGAAACTGTCTGCTATCTGAATTTCAGAATCTCTTGGCATGTCTGGAAAATTCTCTTTCATAATCTCATAGAGAAGAGACTCTGGGCCTTGTGACGCCACTTCATCGTTTTCAGGTATCCCTATAAG
>CAUYON010115052.1:0-27638 GCA_963573935.1 Arctocebus calabarensis | reverse complement strand
GGCCCACCAAACAACAATGACGGCTGCAACCAAAAAATGGCTGGGCGTTGTGGTGGGCGCCTGTAGTCCCAGCTACTTGGGAGGCGGAGGCAGGAGACTCACTTGAGCCCAGGAATTGGAGGTTGCTGTGAGCTGTGATGCCACAGCATTCTATCCAGGGTGACAGCTTGAGGCTCTGTATCAAAAAAAAAAAAAAAAAAAAAAAAAGAAAAACATCAGTGATCTTGGTACTCCCAGTTTATTACTACCAACGGCTCCTTATCACTCCTCCAATGAACCCAAACTCCACTGTGTCCTGCAAGGCCCCTGGTGTCTGGCTCCTGTCACCCTCCTCCCACACATGCTGACCTTTTCTCTTTCTCTAATGTGCTGCTCAGGACTTCTGCCTCTGCCCTGCTGGCGACACGCTCTCCAGCTCTGGCCATGGCTGGTGTAGTCGCATCCTTTAGATCTCAGCTCAAATGTTTCCCCAGCAGGCTGTTGTGAACCCTGGAATCTACATCCCCCGTATGCCAACATGACTTACGATCATACTCAGAATGCTCTTATGAGCTGTGTTTCTTTTTTACTAGAGCTCAAGCCTCCAAAGGCTGTGTTCTCACCATTGCAAGGGTAGCCACAGGAAATGACACACAGCAGGCATTCAATAAATACCTATTTAATAAACAAGTGAATGAAAACAAGGGGGGCTGCTTAGGCTTAAATGTGTGGGAAACCAAGAGCCAGCTCCATCACTCTCCTTTCTAAGGGAACCTGGGTGTATTCTAGGCCTTTGGGGGGCAGTGTGAAAACCACCCAGTTAGGTGACTCCCAGGCTCTTCTAGCTCTAAATGCCTGTTATCACACACAAGGGAGAGAGAATAGTTAAACCCCAGAAAAGACAGATGGTACCTACCTAGTGGGGTATTGAGGCAGACACACTGCAGATCAAACCAGTAAGTTTCGACATCCTGCATCGAGTTGAGGACATAGAGACGCCTTTCGAATGGACGGCTGCTGCGGGCAAGGTTGTAATGTGGGTCACAGATGGTGGTGTCAACGATGACTGCATTTTTCTTCAAGAAGATAAAGACCTACAGGAGATACCAGATGGGGAGAGAGGACCACTGCAGGATCAGCATTGCGTCTGGCTTTTATGTGACTGTGTTTAAGAATTAGGACAATTTTTGTTTGGGTTTGAAAGACATTACCTGATCTTTATCCTGAAACTTTTCTGTGGGACCAAATTGTAGCAGCCCCATGTAGCATAGCCTCTGAAGGTTCTCTACTACTGAAAAGATGTAACGCCTGGAAAAGAGAGCATGGCAGGTTCCCATCACACCACACCACACTCTCAGGTGGCAGCCCGAGTCACCATCCAGGATTCGGGGTGTGGCTTACTCTCTATTCTACCTGGTGGTACCCAGAGGCCCATCCTCAGGCCTGATCTGTGCCAAGGTCCAGAACTACCCTTCCCAACATCCAACCAGGCAGTGAAGAATAGACCCCACACTTGGGGTTAGACTTGGAAAGCAAAAGTAATGAAAGGAATAAAAAACCACTTCAATACTTGCAGACTTCAGCAAATTTTACTTTAAAAGAACCTTGAAATCAAGTAACAAAATTTACTAGCCATACTTTGGTGGCTGAATAAAATCCTTAAATGTTTATAATCTAGAAGGCAGAAACTTTTTTCCTTTTCTTGGTGAATGTTTACTCAGAACCCTAACTTTTATTTTATTTATTTATTTATTTTTGTAGAGACAGAGTCTTACTTTATCACCCTCGGTAGAGTGCCATGGCGTCACACAGCTCACACCAACCTCCAACTCCTGGGCTTACGTGATTCTCTTGCCTCAGCCTCCCGTGTAGCTGGGACTACAGGCACCGGCCACAACGCCCGGCTATTTTTCTGTTTTGCAGTTTGGCCAAGGCCGGGTTTGAACCTGCCACCTTCGGTATATGGGGCAGGCGCCCTACTTGATGAGCCACAGGCGCCGCCCCAGAACCCTAACTTTTAAGGACCTGTTTGGACCCGATGCCACTTTGTGCGTGATTTAATGGCCTCACCTCTTGTACAGGAGCTGCTGCCGGATGGGCCTAGGGAGAAACCGGATCAGCGTGTGCTTCTTCACAGGGTCATTCAGAAACTCCTCCAGGTTGTCCACCTAGAAGGATTTTCAGCTTCAGTTCACCCTGAAGGCCAGAGTGAACTGCAAAAATGATAGAGAAATACTTGGTTCTTTCAATGGCCATCTCCATGAACCTGCTCATCAGACCCTCCTTCCTGCCCCTCCAAACCCTCCTATCCCTGCCTCTGGTCTCACCATTTCACTCATACAGCCCATCCACCACACTGCTGAGGGCAATGAACAAGCACCCTCATATCCTGCAGTGGGACACAGACTGCTAAAATACTTCCACAGGGCAATACAGAAGTGTATTTGTTTATGTGAAACAACAAAAAATGAACACTAATTTGTTCTGAAGATCATCTGCCTCTATTCTTACTCTGAGGAAAAAATGGTTGAGCTATTCACATCTATTCATCAATTTGTCATGTATAATAGCAAGGAACTGGAATTTAGATGTCCAAAAATAGAAAATATTATTGGTTAAATAAATTAGAGTACATGCATAAGAAGGAATGCAATGAACCTATTTAATACCAAGTTTAAAAAGTTAATGATGTGGAAAATATGATACATTGTTCAGTCAAAAGAACAGATTATAAAAGAGTAAATATAGTTTCAACTGAGTTTTTTAAAAAAAGGAGATCTCACACACACACACCATAGTAATAAAAGACTAGAAGAAAACATACCCAAAAGATTAGCAGTGATTATCCCTCTGAGTGATGAGCTGTAATTCTATGGGTAATTTCTATTACCTTCTTTTTATTTACTAAATTTCTATAAACACTTTATTGTTGTATCATGATTACTTGTCTATCTACCTACCTACTTATTGACAGATCTAAATGGACAAGTTTTTGAAGTGACTACCCTTAACCAATCATTTGTCCATCTATCCATCCACCTAATTATCTATCTAATCTACGTAGGAGAACAAATCCTTAAAGTATTTTTCTCTTGACTGACCATTCTTCCATCCATGTTTCCATGTACCTATCCTTTCATTCATCCATCCATCCATCCATCCTGAGGTCTTTTCCCTTGATCAAGGGAATGTAGGCCCTTCAGCTCAGAGAAGGTCTGACAACCAGTCACCAGTACCTTGTAGCTGACTTGCACAATCTGGATAAAAATGGAGAGTGGGAGACAGAGGAGAATGTCGCTGACAAGGGCCCAGCCAAATCCAAAGTCCCTGTGGACTGGGATGGGAGGAATGTAGCGCATCCAAGAGGCTTCATCCACATATACTAGGGAAGAAATCAGAGTCACTCTAAGCAGTCAGGATCCCCGTCATAATGAGATTTTCAGTGACACCTCCCAACAGATCTTGGCTCCTTTACCACACACTTGGGCAAAAAGTCCATTTGTCAGGCAGGAAGGAGGAGGAGATAGGAAGCCTAGAGGGTCAAGGAATTTGGATTATGTCTATTTAGATGAGGAGACTATATTGGGACATAGCCTGTTCAGATCAGGAGAAGGAATGATTGTGTGTTTTTTTTTGTTTTCTTTTTCTTTAAGAGACAGAGTTTTACTTTGATACCCTCAGTTAAGTGCCATGGCATCACAGCTCACAGCAACCTCCAGCTCTTGGACTTAGGCGATTCTCTTGTCTCAGCCTCCTGAGTAGCTGGGACTACAGGCGCCCACCACAATGCCTGTCTAAAATCAATGTGTTTCTTCCTGGATCCTGCCAAGACCTGACTGCCCTAGGTGCAGGCATGGTGGCGACATCTCACCTGTCTCTGTGGCAAGCTCCACTTCAGCCTCCCAGGTGACGCCATCTTGGCTGTCTTTGGTTGGGGAGGCCTCCCAGACATTTCTAGAGGAGGAGGCTGCCCTGCCTGCCTCCTGCTTTACTGTTTTTCTTTCACTGATGTGAGCCGGGTTCTCCTCCGTGTTGCTGGCAGGGTGCCCATAGATCAGGTACCACAGAAACATGTGGACCATCCGCAGGCGAGGCATTTTGGGCAGAAACCCTAGAGAACGTCCGAGTCCAGGAACTGAAGCAAGAAATGGGGAGGGCAGTGCTTGAAAAATCCCTGATTGAATTCAGTTCAATTCATTTAAAACCTATTGAGTGCCATTATGTGCCAAGTGTCAGGAAGATGGCAAATAATTCTCTCAGAGCTCACTTTCTAGTGTTTGAGGACAGACAATAAAAAATACCTAAAATAGCACATCAGATGGAAATAGCTGGTGTAGAAAATAAAGCAAGGGAGAAGGGCTGTAATTCTACATACAGTGAAGAGGAGGCCACTGAGGAGAGGCCTCGGAGTAAAGTCCTTGAGTTGGTGAAGGGGCGGCTGTGCAGATATCTGGGGACATGCAGACTTGGTAAATGCAAGGTGGCTGGGATGGGTGCATGCTTGCCACATTCTTGGAATGGACAGGAGGCTGGAGGAGCAGAGGCACCAGGAAAGAGGAGAGTGCAAGTGAGGCTGGAGCTTAATGGGAAGGGAACCGGCAAGGAGGGTCTAAGAGGCTACTGGGTGAGGACTTGTGGTTTGATGAATACTGTGCCAAATATTACAAAATCTTGGTTCTTTAAAAGTAGCTCATTTCTTTACTGATATAAACTGTTCTCTAACTTTCTTCAGTGAAAGACAGGTGTGAGACAGAATAACAGGTGGGTCAAGTGCTTGGAAGACCCTCTGAGAGCACACTTGCTGCCTTTGCTCTCCTCAGGTGCATGTGCCACTCTGCCACACAGACTCATGCTCCTACTTCTCCTTAATCTGGCCTTTACTCACATGGGAAACTTGCATGGCTATTGAGAAACTTAGCTATAATTATGCAGATCCCAACACAAGGAAAGATTAATTCCTTCTGCTGAACATCCTTGGATTGGAACATATGCATGGCAAATCATGCTAGTAAAGGCTGCACTGTGGGAATGGAGCCTCAGAAAGGGCAGTCACATAAATCACCTTTTCCTCTTGGAATCCCAGGTCTACTGTGCCGGATACCAGATGCTGGTTGGCAGAGGTCAGGGCCCTGGTAAAGCAAGTCTGCCCTCCCTCCTGCACACACATTGTGGCTAGGAGAGGAATAGGGCACCTGAGTATAAAGTCCTGGCCATCTGCATTTGCTTAGCACAAATTTATATCAGAGTAGTTCAGAGAGAAACGAGTGAGGGGGTGACCCAGTTAGAGACCTCACTGGGAAAATTACATGAGCGCTCAGCCTCAACGACTACACTGCCAAGGGATTTGTAGGGTCTGGACAGGGAGAGATTTTCTGTGGTTTAAAGTATGTTCCAGCCCAAGGATATTCAGAACTAGGAATTAATCTTTCCTTACACTGGGATCTAGTACAATTTCATCTGAGTCTCTAAACAGCCATGTGAGGTATGCCAGGCAGAATTATCCCCATTCTGCATATAGGGAAACGATGCTAGCAGAAGTTATGTGTCCAGCCCAACATGCTCCAGTCAGTAATTCAGACCCAATTCTATTTTTTTTTTTTCTTTTTGAGACAGAATGTCACTCTGTTGCCCTGGGTACAGTGCCATGGCATCGTCATAGCTCATAGCAACCTCAAACTCTTGAGCTCAAGCGACCCTGTTGCCTCAGTTTTCTATTTTTAGTAGAGACAGGGTCTTGTTCTTGCTCTGACTGGTCTTGAAATCCTGAGCTCAAGAGATCCACCTGCCTCAGACTCCTAGAGTGCTAGGTTTATATGTGTGGACCACTGTACCCAGACTAGACCCAATTCTTCTAATTCAAGCTCAGTACTCAAAACGATGAGAACACTGAATGACTCAAACATCATCATGTGAACAAGGGAAACACAATTAAACACAGACAAGAAGCTGCTTTTTACCTATAACAGGGTTATAATTTTTAAGCTGGGTTATGCCCATTTTCTCATCACTTTTTTTAATCCGTCCACTTTCTGACTTAGAGGAAGCACTTATGTGAGAGTCTTCTGATCCACTTGGGCCCTCTTTTCCTTGACCTTCTTCTTCTGCCTCCCCTTGGGGCACTGGAGGCTGAGCAGCTTTACCCCTGCAGTTCAAATACAATATGCAATGTATGTTGAAAAAACCAAGGGCTGAGAGAAAGGACGGGGTATGTCTCCATGAATCAGATGAAGCCATTGGGCCTGGGGTTTCAAATTTTAACTGTCCATAGGAGCCGTGCAGATGATGCAAACAAATACAATTTATGTCAAGTCAAGAGACATCTGGAGGTAGTGGAGACTGTAGGACTGGGGAAAGAGAACCACCATCTATGGGGCAGCTGCTGCCTGTGAGAAAGGGAGCCCAATGTGCTAGGTCTTTTCACACTTTTATAAATGCCAGAAATTAGGAATTTTATGAGAAATGAATCAGCAACTGGTTCAAAGTATGTGTGGCCAATACTTGGTAGACTGCACAGATCCGTGCCTATAAGACAGGTGAGCCCTCTGCCCTCTGGGGGCCATCTCTAGTTGAGATGCAGCTAAGAATTTTCAACTCTTAGTTTCTCTTGACCAGTTAGACAGTTTATGAACAAGGCTAGAGAAGATCTCAGAAAGGCAACTAGAATCATTTTAAGCCATTTTGAGACTGAGTTGTTTCAGACATCAGAGATCTATGATTGGGAGTAATTTGTACACTGAACATTGATCCTTGTTTAGACTAAGGGAACAAACTCTAAGCCAATGAATTCACTGTTTTTATTTATGAAATAAACTCACTGATTTATAAATAAAGAACTCTGAGAAAACTGCTTCTGGCCATAATACACAGGTCCATGCTGCCTTGCTATGGATTACTCCTGGGAACTGTCACTTGCCTGTTGGCTGTGTTTGAATTGGAGATCCGGAAGCGAACCTGCTCAATGGCACTTCTCACGAGAGGGTCATTCTGGTCCATGGATGGGTGCACTACCAGATCCACCTGCAGAAAGAGGTCAAAGTGTTCCAAAGGACGAGGGAATTGCTGAGGGAGACTTGGCTCCACAATTCTGTCCCGTAGCGGAACACTTACATCTGTTTGCATTAATGTTTCCAAAAAACAATTATGAGAATGAAGCAATATGTGTTGCAAAACAGTTTGCACTTACAGCCACTAAGCTGTAAGCATCAAAATCCCTCAAGTGACCAAGCAATCAAGCTCAACTATCAGTGCTGTGGCTTTTCTCCTTGAGTGAGAAATTCTGGCCTGGACACAGATCTTCAATTCTCCCGCTGGGCTGTTACAGCCCACTGGTCTCTGCTGCGACCTGATGGGCTGCTTCTGAAGCCCCGCTCCCAACTATCTAAGAACTTTTCAGCTGTTCATGAATCCTAAGGGCTTCCATCTGAAAAAGTAAGCAGCTTTCATTAATCACCACTCTCTGAGAGTGCCATCGTGGGAATCCTGCAAGGTACACTTCCAAACAAACAGGCAGAGGATTTAGGTTGCTTTTGTTTTTTACCTTTTCCGAGCTATTGAAGCTGAACAGTTAAGGTGGTTATCATTTCATGAGAGGTGTAGGATGAAAATGGAAACTGTGTGGAAGGGAAGTAACTCGAATGCTCAGCAGAGAGCAGCAGAGTTGAGCACGGGGCGTGAGTGCACCAGCTGTGCTATGGATGGTGAGGCACAAAGGCCTGGGCACCCAGAGAGCCAGAATTTTAGTTTGACTATCACTGGCAAGAGATAGCAAAGTAAGGTTGTCTGAGTGTCAACTTGGGCCAGCAGTTTCCTACCAAATATGGGCTTAGATAAGTTTGGAAGCAGGGGATGGGCAGCAATGCCTAGATGAGGGCTTAGAAGGCTGCACGTGGCTCATTCTTTCCCGATCCTCATTTGTGAAATGAGGATACCCCCCTACATAGACACACTGAGATATCAACTTGTTGCTTTTGTGAGGCTCAAATGAGATACAGTTAAGTAACACCTTAGAGAATTTAAAAGCACAGTACAAATACACAGTATTCACATTTCCCTACTTTCTTTCTTTTTTAAAAAAATAAGACAGAGTCTCACTTTTTTGCCCTGGCATCACAACTCACAGCAACCTTCAACTCCTGGGCTTTTTTATCTCACCTTAACTATAGTATCAACTCCCCAAATAGTTCTCTGAATTCTAGTCTCATTTCCCTTAACACCTATTCTCCAAACGAATACCAGGATTGATCTTTCTAAAGATTTATTTCACATTAGTCTAGAGTTTAAAACCTAGACTAAATGATTATCATTTTTAGGATAAAGCCCAAATTCTTATATATGACAAATAAAACACTCCATAATCTGGTTCCATTTTACCTATTGGCCACATCTCTAGCAGGGCACTGCCCACTCGAGCCCCATATTCTTTCTATCTTGAATCACAAGAAGTTTCCCAAATATTCCATGACACTGCATGGCTTGCTATCTTGGACTTCTCTGTTTGTAATGCCTTTTTTCCTCATCTTGCTTCTAGTCCCAAATGCGTCAATCTGCTGAAATAGTCACTCTTCAAATTTCAGATAAAGGTTTACTTCTACTGGGAGATTTTCCTTTTTTTTTTTTTTGAGACAAGAGTCTCACTATGTTGCCCTCATTAACTGAGTGTCATGGTGTCATGGTGTCACAGCAACCTCAAACTCTTGGGCTTAAGCGATTCTCTTGCCTCAGCCTTCCAGGCAGCTGGGACTACAGGTGCCTGCCACAACACCTGGCTATTTTTTGGTTGCAGTTGTCATTATTGTTTAGCTGGTCTGGGCTGGATTCAAACCTACCAATGGGTGCAGAGCCCCACTTTTTATTTTAATTGCCTGTTTTCCCCCAATAATAATCTAAAAGAGACACTTGCAGCATTATTTCAGTACCAGCTCTGCACAGAAGCATTTCCTGATCTTTCATTCTTTATTACTTCCCCAAACCCATCACAGTATCTAATTATTTATTTGTCATACATGACTACGAACCTCTCATGGACTTAGTAGCAGAACATAGGGAAGTCTCTCAACAATGAACGTTCAATTCCAGTTAATCAAATTTAACAGAACAACAGTCATGAAACAAAAGTCAGCCCTGGGCCAAGCACAGTGGTTCACGCCTGTAATCAGAGCATTCTGGGAGGCTGAGACAGATGGACTGCTTGAGTTCAGGAGTTGAGACCAATCTGACCAAGAATGAGATTTTTGTTCTCTACTAAAAATAGAAAAATTAGCTGGGCGTTGTGGCAGGTGCCCAGCTGTAATGATGCCAACGTGACACAGTAAGACTGTCTCAAAAATAAATAAATAAATAAATAAACAATAGAAAACACCTCTGGCTCCGCGCCTGTGACTCAATGGGCTAAGGCGCCAGCCATGTACACCTGAGTTGGTGGGTTCGAATCCAGCCCTGGCCCGTCAAACAACAATGACGGCTGCAACCAAAAAATGGCCGGGCATTGTGGTGGGTGCCTGTAGTCCCATCTATTTGAGAGGGGCAGGCAGGAGACTCGCTTGAGCCCAGGAATTGATGCCACAGCACTCTATCCAGGGTGACAGCTTGAGGCTCTGTCTCAAAAAAAAAAAGAAAAAAAAAACTTCTGACTTAATACTATGTGAGTTATGTACAACTTATGTGGCAGTCAATGTGTCAAAAATAATTTTGAATATGGGCAGCGCCTGCGGTTCAAAGGAGTAGGGCACTGGCCCCATATGGTGGACGGCTTCAAACCCAGCTTCAGCCAAAAACTGCAAAAAAAAAAAAAATAATAATTTTGAATATTAAAGAAGCCTGCTGAACTGTTTTAAACTAAAAAGGACCAAATTTACCATTCTTTTTTATTTTATTTTTTTGAGATAGAATCTCACTTTGTCATCCTCAGTAGAGTGCCATGGCATTATAGCTCACGGCAACCTTCCAATCTTGGGCTCAAGAAATTCTCTTGTCTCAGCCTCCCAAGTAGCTGGGACTATAGGCACCTACCACAACGTCCAGCTGATTTTTAGACACAGGGTCTTGCACTTGCTCAGGCTGGTCTCAAACCAGGTGAGCTCAGGCAATCCACCTGCCTCAGCCTCCTAGAACGCTAGGATTACAGGTGTGAGCTATAGTGCCTGGCCTCAAAATAATCATTCTTGAATCTGCTTTAAATTATCCTGAAAGTATTAAATAGTTCAATGAAAATATTTCAGATTGTGGCTCGGCGCCTGTGGCTCAGCGGGCTAGGGCGCCAGCCACGTACACCTGAGCTGGCAGGTTCGAATCCAGCCCAAGGGCCCGCCAAACAACAATGACAGCTGCAACCAAAAAATGGCCGGGCGTTGTGGCGGGCGCCTGTGGTCCCAGCTGCTTGGGAGGCGGAGGCAGGAGACTCGCTTGAGCCCAGGAATTGGAGGTTGCTGTGAGCTGTGATGCCACAGCACTCTACCCAGGGTGACAGCTGAGGCTCTGTCTCAAAAAAAAAAAAAAAAGAAAAAGAAAATATTTCAGATTGTATATGAAGTCAGCACATTGTGCCCCATGATTGCACCAATGTACACAATTATGATTTAATAATAATAAAAAAAATTATCCTGAAAGTAAACAGAGATAGTCTATGTACATGAGGAACAAGTCTCATAACAATATGGCCAACCCTCTTGGCTAGCCTAGACCTATTTAAGCTTGTAGGATGATTTTGGAGTCTAGAGAAAGACCACGCACCCATCACTAATCTTGAATTCATCCTCACTCTCTTCTTCATCCAGGTTGCTGTCACTGTCAAGATCATTTAGTCGCCGGCGTTTCTTCCTTCGAGCAGCAGCTGCCCTCTGGGGTCGTTTATTTTCTTTTCTTTCTTCATCCAAAATAGTGGAGATATCTTTCCCACGATGACCTGTGATGGTGGAGATGTCTTTTCCTCGGCCAACTCCTGAGTTTGGGATGGGTAGGGGGAGAGAGAACTGAATGTCTATTAAAAGCTCCCCTTACATTTTTAGTTATTCATGCTTAGCAGCTTCTTCATTAGATTTTCTTCCTAAAAATAGGCAGTTTTCTTATAATTTCAGGTGGCAGAACTCTCATCAAGAGAGAGTTTTAGTGTTTGTTTACACTATTTAATAGAAATTCACTCGTTTTAAAGATTTTTACGTAATTCATGAACAATAATGTTCACACTTTTGAAGTATATATTTCAGAGATTTTTAGGATGGTCATAAAGTTGTGTGACTATCACCACTAATTCCAGAACATTCTCATCACCCCCAAAACAAATCTCATACTTAATAAGCAGTCATTCGAGAATCTCTTCTTAAAAACTGTCTTTTGGAAAAGGTTCTAGATAGAGGCCAATCCAATTTCTTTTTTTTAAAATTCTTAATAATACTTTACTTAAACCAACATATCTAAAATGTCAGCTCAACAATAAAATAATTATTAATGGACTATTTTAAATTCCTTCTTTCACACTAAGTCTTTGAAATTCAGTGTGTATTTTACACTTATAGCAAGTTTTGATTAAGACTACCCACCCACATTCCATGTGCTCAATAGCCACACATGTGTAGTGGCTACTATGTTGGATAGCACAGCTCTAGAAGTATTCTCCGAAAATTTATATAGAATGTTTCAGTGGTCTTCCTTTATTAAAAGGTACACCAGCAGAAATTAGGCTTAATAAAAGCAACCATCTACACAGTGTAGGTAAACAGAGAACTGTGAAGGTCCCTAAATGCCAATCCAATTCCTTTAAAACTATGTTTGTAGGACAAAGAAAGTGAGAATTCAGGAGCAAAGCTCTAAGCACAAATCTCTAGAAAAGCTTATGACTTCTTCAGTTCCTCTACAAACAGACTACTAAGTAATCTCTTCCAGAGTTTTCATAATATCTAAGTGTAAACCAGAATGTTCCATATCAGAGTACTGGCTACATAGGGCTTTAATTAAACTGCTTCCGTTTTTTTATTATTTTAATGCCATCTAGTAAAGACCATGAAATTGATAGACTGATTCTTATAGGTTAATTTAAAGCAATCATTTAGATTTTATTTATCCATAAATTTTACTCTGAAGTATGAACATAATAGAAGTAAATTTTTTTTTTTTTTTTTTTGAGACAGAGCCTCAAGCTGTCATCCTGGATAGAGTGCCATAGCATCACAGCTCACAGCAACCTCCAATTCCTGGGCTCAAGTGAGTCTCCTGCCTCTGCCTCCCAAGTAGCTGGGACCATAGGCGCCCGCCACACCACCTGGCCATTTTTTGGTTGTAGCCGTCATTGTTGTTTGGCGGGCCCGGGCTGGATTCGAACCCACCAGCTCAGGTGTACGTGGCTGGCGCCTTAGCCCATTAAGCCACAGGCGCCAAGCCCAGAAGTAAAATTTTTAATCTATGGAGAACATCAGCATTTTAAAACAGACCATAAAGGAAAACTACTTAAACTAGTAAGATCTTATCAGTACATACTGATACTGAGTCCACAAATTATTTAGGATCTGAGACCAAGATTATTTTGGATCTGAGACAATAAACAACAGTAGTGACTGTGATGCACGTTGGGGAGGAAGATAAAAAATATGCTCCCTGCTCTAATTTGAGCATCAAAATTCATTTGTTGGCAGAGTTACACTAAGAATAAAGAATGACAAACACATACCTCCTCCATCAGCCTCTTTGATATCATCTTCTATAGCTTCATCAATTGCTTCATCAAACTCATCAAATCTAAAATACAATGATCATATTATGGCTCATCCTATTTTTGATTTTTTTTCCTAAGATTTTGCATTTATTTTGCCAAGGAATTAGTCTCAACAGCTCCATGTAAAACATAAATGAAAATGCACTTTTTAAGATTAAGAGAAACATGTTAGTGGGTTTTTTCCCTAAATGCCTCCATTGTCCAAGATCTCAGCCACATTCTTTGATGTTTGCCGTGGCATCACAGCTTATAGCAACTTCAAACTCTTGGGCTTCAGCAAATCTCTTGCCTCAGCCTCCCAAGTAGCCTCATGCCACAACACGTGGGTCCTATTTTTGATTTTTTTTTTTAAATTAAATCATAGCTGTGTACATTAATGCAATCCCTACTTTTGATTTTTAAAGATTATTTGAGAAAACAGCTAAAAGACACCACCCAAAGGCCAAAGGAAAAAAAAAGGCAAGCCCTTACCAACACCAAATCTGCCAGCACCTTCCAAAGCACCAAAACTATGAGAAATAAATCTCTGTTGTAAGCTATCCAGTGAATATTTATTTTGTTTTAGTAATCCAAATAAAGTAAGACAGTATCAGCACAAACTTTTATGAAGGACCAGACAGTAAATATTTTAGGCTTTTCAGACTATAAAGTTTCTGTTGTAAGTCTTCAACTCTGCACAGCAAAGGCAGCCATAGACAGCAAGTAAATGAATATGGCTACATTCCAATAAAACTTTATACACTGAAGGATACACTGTCCTATAATTTTCATAGAATATTACTTCTCTTTTGATTGTTTTTTTCAGCCATTTATAAATTTAAAACCATTTTTCAGTCACAAGCTATATAAAAACCAGCAGTGAGTTGGTTGGATTTACCCCACAGGCCATTAATTTGCTGACTTCTTATAGAAATCACATGCCAGGGCAGCCCTGTGGCTCAGTCAGTAAGGCGCTGACCCCATATACCAAGGGTGGCAGGCTCGAACCCAGCCCCGGCCAACTGCAATTAAAAAAACAAAAATAGTAGGGTGCTATAAAGGGCACCCATAGTCCTAGCTATAGGCTGAGGCAAGAGAATCGCCTAAGTCCAAGAGTTGGAGGTTGCTGTGAGCTGTGACATCAGCTGTGAGGGTGACAAAGTGAGACTCTGTCTCTTAAAAAAAAAAGAAAAAAAAATCATGTGCCAAAGTAAGTTAAACAATAAAGCTCCACAAATAATATAAACTATTAGGACTGTATTATTATTGCTATTGAAAATTATATTATCATTTTACTGAAATTCATAAACAGTTAAAATTTCAGAAATAGGTAAATGTGATTTTTCTCAAAGAGCTATTTCCCCTGACTTAAAGGAAAGGACCAAGACTAAATGATTGTCAAGAGTTCTTCACGGGTGGCGCCTATGGCTCAGCCAGTAGGGTGCTGGCCCCACATATCAAGGGTGGCGAGTTTGAACCAGGCCCCCAAACTGCAACAAAAAATAGCCAGATATTGTAGCGGGTGCCTGTAGTCCCACCTACTTGGGAGGCTGAGGCAAGAGAACAGCCCAAGCCCAAGGGCTGGAGATTACTGTGAGCTGTGATGCCACAGCACTCTACCGAGGGCGACAAAGTTGAGACTCTGTCTCTTAAAAAAAAAAAAACCAAAAAACAAAAAAGAGTTCTTCAAAGATAAATCTCTGTTAACTTTAGGGCTCAGGTTATAAATAAAACGAAGTAACTTATTTAAAACTATGCAAACAAAATAGTAATTAGTAACCCTGCCAAGGAATTAGTCTCAACAGCTCCATGTAAAACATAAATGGTATTTATGTATTTTAGGTATTTATATTTAAATTAGTTAAAATTTAAAGTTTTGTTCCTCACTAGTCATATTTCAAGTATGGACATCAAAGAAATAACATTTCTATCACCAGAGTAAATACTGTTGGAGAAGATGGGATTAAAAGTACAAAGGACACAGTGGGTTAGCAATAGCAGCAAGTAAAAAACCTAGAGGCTGGCTACAAAGTCATGTGCCTATAGACTGCTTGAGCCCAGGAGTTTGTGTATAGCCTGGGCAACACAGTAAAAGACTTACATTTTTTTCTTTTTGAGACAGAGCCTCAAGCTGTTAGTTACCCTGGATAGAGTGCTGTGGCATCACAGCTCACAGCAACCTCCAATTCCTGGGCTCAAGCGAGTCTCCTGCCTCTGCCTCCCAAGTAGCTGGGACTACAGGCGCCCGGCAAAATGCCTGGCCATTTTTTGGTTGCAGCCATCATTGTTGATTGGCGGGCCCAGGCTGGATTCGAACCCGCCAGCTCAGGTGTACGTGGCTGGCGCCTTAGCCCATTGAGCCACATCTTTTAAAAAAGAACTAAAAGTTGGCTGGGCATGGTGGCTCATGCCTATAATCCTAGTGCTCTGGGCGGCCCAGGCGTGTGGATAACTTGAGCTCATGGGTTCATGACCAACCCGAGCAAAAATTGAGACCCTGTCTCTACTAAAAATAGAAAAACTGAGGCAAGAGGATTGTTTGAACACAAGAGTTGGAGGTTGCAGTGAGCTATGACACTATGGCACTCTATCCAGGTTGACAGCTTGAGACTCTGTCTCAGGAAAAAAGAAAAAAAAAAGCTCCATATTCTGCCTTCTGAATTGAAAATATATAGTTTCACTGAACTCACCAGTTGCAGGTTAAGAACTCCTCTACAATGTACCTTTGTGTGTGGTTGTGTGGTTTTGCATCTTATCAGTGTATTATGATTCATATAGTTAATACCATTTACTTCCAGTGGCGCCTGTAGCTCCGTGGGTAGGGCACCAGCCACATACACTGAGGCTGGCGGGTTTGAATCTGGCCTAGGCCAGCTAAAGCAACAATGACAACTGCAACAGAAAAATAGCTGGGATGTTGTGGTGGGCACCTGTAGTCCCAGCTACTTGGGAGGCTGGGGCAAGAGAAGAATCTCCTCTTAAGCTCAAGAGTTGAAGGTCGCTGTGAGCTGTGACGCCATAGCACTGTACCCAGAGCAATAGCTTGAGGCTCCGTCTCAAACAACCGCCCCCCCCAAAACCTCCAAAAAACCATTTTTCACAGTTGCTATGTATTTTTTTTTCTTTTCTTTTTTTTGAGACATAGTCTCACTCTGTCACCCTGGCTTGAGTGCTGCAAGTATGACTCAAGTCAGGGTCATACAACTCACAACAACCTCAAACTCTTGGGCCCCAAAATTCTGATCCTCTTGCTTCAGCCTCTAATATAGCTGGGACTACAGGTTCCCACCAAGATATCAGGCTAGTTTCTTTTTGTTTTAGTATAGACAGGGGGGGTCTCATTTTTGCTTAGACTGGTCTCCAATTCCTGAGCTCAAGGGATCCATCTAGGTTGACAAGCATGAGCCACTGCACCTGGCCACAACTGCTCTGTTATGAAAAACATTCTTTTTTTTTGAGACAGAGCTTCAAGCTGTCACCCCTCGATAGATACATCACAGCTCACAGCAACCTCCAATTCCTGGGCTCAAGCGAGTCTCTTGCCTCTGTCTCCCAAGTAGCTGGGACCACAGGCGCCCGCCACAACGCCCAGCCATTTTTTGGTTGCAGCCGTCATTGTTGTTTGGCGGACCCGGGCTGGATTCGAACCCGCCAGCTCAGGTGTACGTGGCTGGCGCCTTAGCCCGCTGAGCTACAGGCGCCGAGCCTGAAAAACATTCTTGTAGCTGAACCTTAGCTTTTCCTTAAGATAAATTCTGAGGCTGGGCACAGTGGCTCACACCTATAATCCTAGCAATCTGGGAGGCCGAGGGGATGAACTGCTTGACCTCACAGGTTCAACACCAGCCTGAACAAAAGACACTGTCTCTACTAAAAATAGAAAACCTGAGGCTGGCTCGGCGCCTGTGGCTCAACAGGCCAAGGTGCCAGCCACGTACACCTGAGCTGGCGGGTTCGAATCCAGCCCAGGCCCGCCAAACAACAATGATGGCTGCAACCACAAAATGGCCGGGCGTTGTGGCGGGTGCCTATAGTCCCAGCTACTTGGGAGGCGGAGGCAAGAGACTCGCTTGAGCCCAGGAATTGGAGGTTGCTGTGAGCTGTGAGGCCACCGCACTCTATCCAGGGTGACAGCTTGAGGTTTTGTCTCAAAAAAAAAAAAAAGGGAAAACCTGAGGCAAGAGGATCACTTGAGCTCCAGAGTTGGAGGTTGCTGAAAAGAACTATGATGATGCCATGGCACTCTACCCGAGGTGATAGTTTGAGCCTTTGTCTCAAAAAAAAAAAAAGGATAAATTTTGAGAAAGTAAAACTCTGGATATCTATTCATTAGGGCAGATGGACAGTTACAGAAAAAGCCAAATGAAAAGTTAACCAAAAACTGTATTTGGTCCAAGGACATGCTGTGGCTATAAAGTGACATAAAATAAGCTATTTCTTTAAGTGACTACTTTCTTACTGAGAAAATAATTTTCTAAAATCAGAGACCCACAGAAACTTCAAACATTTGAAATTATGGCAGTAAAAAGGAAACATTCCACTTTTGCTTAGGATCTAAGTCACTTTTTTTTTTTGAGACAGAGCCTCAAGCTGTCACCCTGCATAGAGTGCTGTGGCATCATAGCTCACAGCAACCTCCAATTCCTGGCTCAAGCGAGTCTCCTGCCTCCGCCTCCCAAGTAGCTGGGACTACAGGCACCCACCACAACGCCCGGCCATTTTGTGGTTGCAGCCATCATTGTTGTTTGGCAGGCCTGGGATGGATTCGAACCTGCTAGCTCAGGTGTACGTGGCTGGCGCCTTAGCCTGTTGAGCCACAGGCGCTGAGCCCACCTTTTTTTTTTTTTTTTTTTTTTTGTAGAGTGCTGTAGCATCCCAGCTCACAGCCAACCTCCAACTCCTGGGCTCAAGCGATTCTCCTACTTCTGCCTCCCAAGTAGCTGGGACTACAGGCACCTGTCAACTCAGGTGTATATGGCTGGCACCTTAGCTGCTTGAGCCACAGGTGCCAAGCCTAAGTCACTTTTTTTTTATTATTTTTTTTTAGACATAGTCTAACTAAGTCACCCTTAGTAGAGTGCGATGGTGTCACAGCTCACAACAACCTCAAACTCTTGGGCTTAAGTGATTTTCTTGCCTCAGCCTCCCAAGTAGCTGGGACTACGGGTGCCTGCCACAACGTCCAGCTATTTTTTGTTGCAGTTGTCATTGTTGTTTAGCTGGCCTGGGCTGGGTCCGAACCCACTGGCCTCAGTATATAAAGCTGGTGCCGTAACCACTGTGCTATGAGCACCAAGCTGATCGAAGTTACTTTTAACACAACTAAGTAGCCTTTATTGATACCCCAGACACAGAGCTTTGGATAAAATGATTTCTAGACGCATCACTTCACATATTTGCCTTAACTTCACTGTTTCCAAGGAAACAGAACCCAGTGTCCATTCTGAGGAACCAATCTGATATATTGACCATTTTACAGAGCCCTGCTTTGCTTTGAGCCTTTACAAATTCATTTCTTCATTTAAATTTCATGTAAGTGCTACCATTCTTCAGAATCTTATAATAACTCTATTTTTTCTCATATGGTTCGGTGTCCCAAAACTCCACTGTGAGATTTTGTTTGCCCATACATTTGTTCCCAATATCCTACTACAAATAATTGGCTCAAAGGGCATGCAAATTGTTCTTCTACAGGGGGTAGCATAATTTATAACATAATCACGAAGGGAATTTTATCAGGAATGTTTCTTTCCCAAGTTGGAAAAACAAAATTATCTTCTTGTTCTTTTCATTTTAATCACTGAGTATGGCCACATATTATTTTCATGTTTATCAATCATTTTTGCTCTTCTTTTGCAAAGTACCAGTTTGCATCCTTTGGCCATTTTTTTTAGCAAGTGTGTTCATTTTTTCTTACTAAATTGTAAAGATTGTTATGTATTAAAGATTTTAACCTCTCTGTCACATGTTGCAGTTATTTTGATCCAAAGTATATTTCCCCTTTACCTTTGTATGTACACATTTTTAAGTTTTTTTTTTTTGTAGAGACAAAGTCTCCCTTTATCGCCCTGGGTAGAGTGCCGTGGCATCACACAGCTCACAGCAACCTCCAGCTCCTGGGCTTAGGCAATTGCCTTGCCTTAGCCTCCCAAGGAGCTGGGACTATAAGCGCCTGTCACAACTTCCAGCTATTTTTCTGTTTTTTTTTTTTTTTTTTTTTTTGAGACAGAGCCTCAAGTTGTCACCCTGAGTAGAGTGCTGTGGCATCACAGCTCACAGCAACCTCCAATTCCTGGGCTCAAGCGAGTCTCTTGCCTCCGCCTCCCAAGTAGCTAGGACTACAGGCGCCCGCCACAATGCCCAGCCATTTTTTGGTTGCAGCCGTCATTGTTGTTTGGCAGGCCCGGGCTGGATTCGAACCCGCCAGCTCAAGTGTACGTGGCTGGAGCTTTAGCCCATTGAGCCACAGGCGCCGAGCCTATTTTTCTGTTTTTTGCAGTTCAGCTGAGGTTGGGTTTGAACCTACCACCTTTGGTATAAGGGGCTGGTGCCCTACTCGATGAGCTACAGGTACTGCCCCACTTTTTTAAGTTTTGAGGAAGGAAAAGTGACATCTTGCCCTGCTACCATCATGAGTAATGGTACTATCACATCTCTACTGAGGCCTTACCTCCTCCAAATACACAATCAAAAAAGTTATCCTGTTTAGTTCTAGTCTTCAAAATAAACGAAATCTTATCCTTTTAATTCTAACTCCACTGTAAGCAAATAATTGTCTTTTGTAAAGGCTGTTGTCTTTTGAAATTTTTATCTAATCAAATATCCTTTCCAGTATTGTTTCTGCCTGAGGTGTTATGTTTAGAAAGTTGCTCTTTATACTGAGAAAATATGTCTTCCTTAAATCCTTCTGGGAACCAGATAGAGTATAAATAAATGCATAATATATCTTGTGCTAAAAAATACTGTTTACTCTAAGTTCCTATATTACTGTTATGTAATTTTAGAGCTAAAGTGATTTTTTGTGTCTATCCACCATCATGGATCAAGCAAACAAGATCAAGAAAAATGAATCATTTAAGTATATATGGCTAATAAGCAGCACAATGAAGACTATATCATCTTAGATATCTGACTCAATCCAATGTTCCCTCTAAGTCAACTTTGATGTCACCCTCTTTGTTAGAAGCAATAAAATATAATATTGTAAATAATTATTAAATAATAGTAGTGATAAATTTCTAATAAAATAAATCGCTTCTTCTTTTAATAACCATAATTCCATAAGGACTGAAAGATAATACTTAGTATCAATTCTGGAACAGTGTTTGTTCAAAAAATGCAAATTTATTTTCAATGTGATTGATATATTATGAAACAATTCAAGCATAATGTGTATTTTATATTTCCTTATGTATAATTTCATTTGTGAGAAACACTAGGTAGATACAGAAAACTGTATCTAACCAAACCAACACATAGGAGTATACAAAGGCCCATAAGTAAACCTTCTACCAGCTACATCAGTTTATCATGTGTTATAAACTATAGCAATTTATATCTGATGATATACCTTTCTGTCTGATTTCTGATAACTCTCTACCATTATACCATAATTAATAAACTATAACCCTCTATTTCCAGAGACAAACGTCTTTTATTGATGTAAAACGGAATCGCTATTTTTTAAATTAAATTCCCATCTTTTTGAAAAAGGCATCAGGTTGGCATCCGTAGCTCAGTGAGTAGAGCGCCAGCCACATACACTGAAGCAGGTGGGTTCGACCCCAGCTCGGACTATTGAATTTTTTGAGTATATGGCTCTAATCTTTTATTTCCTATGATCCATATAGTTATTATGGCATAATTTTGCACAGCATTGTAATTTTTAGGAATATACAGAGGGTATCAAAAAATGTATGCATGTTTTAAGAAAGGAAAAATTGTATTAAAATTCTAATACATACATCAAAAATTTGTTATCTTATATACCATATCTTGCATTTCTTGCAGAAATCAAATGTGACTTGAATATTATATAAGGTAACAAATGTTATCAGTAAACATGTATATTGAATATTACAATATCTTTTTTTTTTTTTTTGAGATAGAGTCTCATTTTGTCATCCTTGGTAGAATGCCAGGGCATCATAACTCACAGCAACCTCAGACTCTTGGGCTCAAGCAATTCTCTTGCCTCAGTCTCCCAAGTAACTGGGACCACAACACCTGGCTACTTTTTCTCTTTTTAGCAGGCCCAGCCCCAATGTATGTGGCTGGTGCCCTAACTACTGAGCTATGGGTGCCAAACCTGAATATTACAATTTCAATACAGTTTTCTCCTTTCTTAAAATGTGTATACAATCTTCTGGCATCCTCTGCATATTATGTTACAGCAGAACTAACTTTATGTTTGCATTTCCCATCTGTAAGCTTTGACTTCCTATATAGAATTCTTTCTATAGAAAGCGTCACACAGCTCACAGCAACCTCTAACTCCTGGGCTTAGATGATTCTCTTGCCTTAGCCTCCCGAGTAGCCGGGACTATAGGTGCCCGCCACAATGCCCGGCTATTTTTCTGTTTTGTAGTTTGGCTGAGACTGGGTTTGAACCTGCCACCTTTGGTATATGGGGCCGGCACCCTATTCAATGAGCCACAGGTGCCGCCCATTCTTTATATTTTTCAAAGTATTTTTCTCAAAACTAAAATGGACACTGTTCCATATATATAAAGAATTTTACCCTTATTGCTCCTACTGTGTTTTATAAAATTTTAACAGTAAAAACAGCTAAAAACTCTACACACAAAATTCTTCCATAGTCATTGATGAAAGTTTATAAATAAGAAGCAATGTTAGGGATGGAGAGAACATTGTAAAACTTTAAAAACTAAAAAAAAAAAAAAAAAAAAGCTAAAAGTTCAGAGTTTTATAAAACCCACTTTGTTTTTCATTTCTAGTTATTCAAATTAAAAAACTGTTTTGTCAGTGCAGTGGTTCACACCTGCAACCCTACTATTCTGGGACGTCAAGGCAGGAGGGTTACTTGAGTCTAGGGGTTTGAGGTTATAATGAGCTAATGTCACTGCACTCTAGCTGAGCAATAGAACAAGACTTTGTCTCAAAACAAACAAACAAAAACAACAAGAAAAAGTCTGTTTTGTAGCCAGGCATTGTGGCGGGCACCTGTAGTCTCAGCAACTCAGGAGGCTGAGGCAAAAGAATCACCCTAGCCCAAGAGCTGGAGGTTGCTGTGAGCTGTGATTCCACAGCACTCTACCCAGGGTGACAAAGTGAAACTGTCTCTAAAACATAAAAAAAAAAATCTGTTTTGGAGCTGTCCTAGTAGATTTTAGAGGCCACAAACCTGGAAATGATCTAAAATAAGTGAATTATAATTGAATATTTGAGACAAGTGATTTGGAAGAAAAACACCAGATTAGTAAATAATCAGAAGATAAGGGTTTTTTTTTCTTTTTATTGCCCTGGGTAGAGTGCCTTAGTGTCACAGCTCACAGCAACCTCCAACTCCTGGGCATAGGCATTTCTCTTGCCTCAGCCTCCTGAGTAGCTGGGACTACAGGCGCCTGCCAGAATGCCCGGCTATTTTTTTGTTGTAGTTTGGCTGGGCTGGGTTCGAACCTGCCACCCATGGCATATGGGGCTGGCACCCTACCCACTGAGCCATAGGCACCGCCCCAGAAGATAAGGTTTTGTTGTGTTTTATTTTATTTTAATTTAATGGCAGCATTCTGCTGCCTAGGCTAGAGTACCATGGTCTCAGCCTAGCTCACAGTTAACTTCAGACTCCTGGGCTCAAGCAAGCCTCTTGCCTCAACCTCCCAAGTAACTGGGACAATATGTGCCTGCCAGGATGCCCAGCTAATATTTTCTATTTTTAGTAAAGAGGGGGTCTTGCTCTTGTTCAGCAGTGGTCTTGAATTTTTGAGCTCCAGCAGTCTAAAATTTACCTCTGCTTCCAAGAGTGCTAGGATTATAGGCATGAGCCACAGAGCCTGGCCAGAATATAAGGTTTTAATGTAGGCTTACAAAGTAATAGAAGGACCATGGAAAAATATCTCTTTGGTACTTTAGTGACAAAAGACAATATTTACTGATTCTTTCACTATAGCAGTTACTATTTGTCAGCACTATGCTATGCGTAGGTAACCTAAAACCTTGTAAAACAGACATCCCTGACCTTCAGGCTAATAGTCTAGTGATGGAGAAAAACATCAATCAAATCATTGTAACCAGAAACATCATAACTGTAAGTGCTTTCAAGGACAACTGATTGCTGGGATGGTATATAATGGGAGATTTTCTCTACAGAAGGTTAATAAGATATTGGACAGTGCCTGTGGCTTAGTGGGTAGAGCACCAGCCCCATATACTGGCCCTGGCAAAACTGCAACAAAAAATAGCCGGGCATTATGGTGGGCGCCTGTAGTCCCAGCCACTTGGAAGGCTGAGGCAAGAGCATCGCCTAAGCCCAGGAGTTGGAGGTTGCTGTGAGCTGTGACACAACAGCACCCTATTGAGGGTGATAAAATGAGACTGTGTCTGTAAAAAAAAAGAAAAGAAAGTAAAAGAAAAGAAGGTTAATAAGATAAAACTAAGCAGAGTAAACAGCATATGTAAAGGGATTACATAAGGCAGCGCAGCAAATGCAGAGAGGGGAAAGAGAAAATGTGATGAAATGGAGCTGGAAAGGTAAATAGAAATAAGATTAGGCAGTGCTTTATAGACCTTGTTAAAAGCATCAATCTTTATCCCCAAAGCTATAGAAATCTGACAAAATATACAGTAAACTAAAGAGAGTGACACAAGAAGATTTATGTTTGGAAAAGATTACTCTGACAGGTCTAAAATTCTATGACTTTAAAGACAGAAGTTAAGAAATATATATACTATTACTAATAATTATTGTGATGGGAAAAGCATATACTTCTGGGTCATACTACCTAACCACCTAAACATTTCGATATGCTCTTTCATGGTAAATGTTTCCATATACCTCATACCTGTAACTTATACATTTCCGTGTTCTTGTTGACCTTCTTTCAAGCAAGTTTGCTTTGGATTTTTTTGAATCTTTTTTCTTTTCTTCTTGATCTTCAGAAAAATCTGGCTCCTTTAACAATACAAATATATAGGTTATTACTTTTGCTCCTTGGAATTATTGATAATAATTCTGAAATCACCACATGTGCAGCACATGTGAAAGATACGAAAAAATTTGAGACGATTCCCCTAAAACTGAATAAACATGGCAACACTAAGTATACAGATTAAAAAGGAATACTGGTGATCTATACGAAATTCTTATGCTTCTGTGAGTTTATAATTAGTACTTTTTTTTTTTTTTTTGTAGTTTTTGGTCGAGGCTGGGTTTGAACCTGCCATCTCTGGCATATGGTGTGGGCACCCTACTCCTTTGAGCCACAGGCACCGCCCAATTAGTACTTGTTTAACAGGTTACATACATTTTTATTCATGTGATATCCTTCTTAATCAATGAAATCATAGACTAATCTATGAAAAATAATGATAATCCTTCAAAGAAACCAAGGATACAAATTGTAGTTTTCAGTAAGCCCCCAAACGGGGAATTAAAAATCACATCTTCCTGAATTATTCCTTAGTCATTTTATATAACATGTAAAAAAGCTAAAAGCAAATTACTCGATTAAGGGTAAAAATAAATCATATACCCCAAATGATGAGCAACACATTTAGTTTGGATGTAATATCACATTTTCAAGTTATCTATACATAAACAATTTCAATCATGGGGGATTATGAGCAATTTCTCTCTAAGGCCTTAAATTTTCATTTTTAATACTGGTATATTATGTGTTTAAACCCATTCACATTACAGAAGGTGGATTAAATTTTAGAATTATGATAGTCTCCCCTTCAAAAATACTATAAACCAGAAACGTACTTGTGGAGGAATGATGTTTTCAATGCTGATGCCAACATACACCAACCGTTCTTTCCTTTAGGTAAAAAACAAAGAATAAAAAAATGAAATTTGCTAAATAAAATTATTATGAAAATATCACTAATACAGACAATATTAAAATTATAATTTCATGGTAATAGCATAGGCTAAGTCACAGATGTATTAGCTAGTCACCTATAAAACTTAACGAAATATTGGTATCTGTGGGGAACACAAAATTTCCTAGACATATGAAAACCATACCTTTAGAAGGGACTTATACCAGTGACATAAAACTGTTAAGTGACATAGACCAGGTAACTTCATGAAGAGTCATGCTATGACTCACTGTTGAAACCATTAGATGGAAAGTAGGAAACTATCTCTGATTTGACAAACAAGATAGTTGTTATGTTGGAGAAAGTTTTTAGGAGTATTCTGCATGCATTTATAGCCTCATGGCAATACACATAAAAATGACATAAGCAGGCTCGACGCCTGTGGCTCAATGGGCTAAGGCTCCAGCCACGTACACCTGAGCTGGCGGGTTCGAATCCAGCCGGGGCCCGCCAAACAATAATGACGGCTGCAACCAAAAAATGGCCGGGCGTTGTGGAGGGCGCCTGTAGTCCCAGCTACTTGGGAGGCGGAAGCAGGAAACTCGCTTGAGCCCAGGAATTGGAGGTTGCTGTGAGCTGTGATGCCACAGCACTCTACCCAGGGTGACAGCTTGAGGCTCTGTCTCAAAAAAAGATGACATAAGCAAAACCAAGTTAAGGTCTCAGTCAATGACACTAGGACCATTCACTTCTTGATGTTGAGAAGAAATAAAAAGCAATGCAGACATAAGGCTCTGCACTGTAGTGAAGACATCTTTATTTTTTAATTTTTTTTTTTAGACAGAGTCTCACTTTATCACCCTCAGTAGAGTGCCGATGCATAATAGCTCCCAGCAACCTCAAACTCTTGGGCTCAAGCAATTCTCCTGCCTTAGGCTCCTGAATTCTGGGACTATAGGAGCCCGCCACAACACCCAGCTATTTTTAGAGACAGTGGTCTCGCTCTTGCTCAGGCTGATCTGGGCCTGTAAGCTCAGGCAATCCACCCACTTCAGTCTCTCAGAGTGCTAGGATTACAGGTGTGAGCCACTGCGCCCAGCCTGAAGACAGCTTTAGAGCCAAGAAATGAGGATGTGAACTACTGGTAATATCTCCATAGTTTCATTTCCAAGAAACGAACTTTTGTTCATTTTAATTCAACAAATTATACATGAAAAACAGCATGCACCTTCTCTGATTCTCCCACTGTTAAGCCAAATTCAACAAGGACAGCTGAACTCTGACAAGCCATTGTACCATTTTTTCTCCCTTTACACGTTGTGTCCTTTACAGAGGAAATTAATGTATCCAGTTGACTAGGTCCTCTAAAGTATAACTAGCCTTTAGTGCCCTGTAAACCCTTGGCCCTGCTAATAAGAATGTTATGGTGTTTTTAATGATAGGTTATGGAGCTATTAAATAAAAACTGATATGTAATAAAGTAATAAGTGATTTTAATCACAACCTGCTTTAAAAAATATAGGATAGCTCACTCACAACAAAAAAAGGCAAGAACTGTATGAACTAGAATAAAAGGGAAGACTTAGGGATAAGTAAGAGCTTCAGCTATAGGTTGTTAAGTATGTTTGATATATATCTAACTGTTCTTACAATAACTAACTTTGAGGAATCTCTACTTTGACTTGGCCACACTATTTTTCTTCTCAATTCAAGCGAAAAAAACATTTATTAACATTCACCATGGCAGATCAGGATTTGTGTCTGGCTTGGGAATTCATAGGTAAATAAGGTATTCTTTCTGCCCTCACAATTACTTAAAAATTGATTATAGTCCATTATGAACAAGTATAATGAAAACATGAAAAAGGAATAGATAATTTTGTCTGAAGAATTAAGAAATTTGGGAAGGATATAAACAGGTGCTAGAACCAGTTGAGCCAGTTCTTTTTTTTAAAGGAGTCTTACTTTATCACCCTCAGTAGAGTGCTATGGTGTCACACAGCTCACAGCAACCTCCAACTCCTGGGCTTAGGCAATTCTCTTGCCTCAGCCTCCCAAGTAGCTGGGACTACAGGCGCCTGCCACAATGCCAGGTTATTTTTTTGTTGCAGTTTGGCTGGGGCCGGGTTTGAACTCGCCACCCTTGGTATATGGGGCTGGCGCCCTACTCACTGAGCCATAGGTGCCGCCCTTGAGCCTGTTCTTGAAGGCAGATACAATTTTTGGCATATTATTTTCTTTTTCTTTTCTTGTAGGGACAGAGTCTCACTTTATCGCCGTCAGTAGAGTGCTATGGCGTCACACAGCTCACAGCAACCTCCGACTCCTGGGCTTAGGAGATTCTCTTGCCTCAGCCTCCCAAGTAGCTGGGACTATAGGTGCCCACCACAACACCCGGGCGATGATCTAAAACATCAGATTTCACAAATATTTTTTTGTTGTAGTTTGGCTGGGGCCAGGTTTGAACCTGCCACCCTTAGTATATGGGGCCAGCGCCCTATCCACTGAAGCACAGTTGCTGCCCCATATTATTTTCTTACTCAGTAATCTTACAGAAAGATACCTTCCACTCCATCTCACTGATCATATTTGGCCTACCTTATCATTACCGACAATCCCAGTCCTAAAATTTCAATTTTAGGTCCCCTGTTTCTGACTTCTACCAGCTCACTTTCCAGCTAGCTCCCTCTTGTGCCCTGATCTCAATAATTCTTTCACTCTAGTAGAACCTGTACTCATTGATCCTACCATCTTGTAAACACTATCACTGCTTTAATGTCTTGATTTTTTGCCTTACCTGGCTTAGACTTCATGGTCCATTATTTATTTAAATTTTTTTTTTTTTTTTTTTTTTTTTTTGAGACAGAGCCTCAAGCTGTCACCCTGGGTAGAGTGTTGTGGCATTACAGCTCACAGCAACCTCCAATTCCTGGGCTCAAGCGAGTCTCCTGCCTCTGCCTCCCAAGTAGCTGGG
>CAUYON010115049.1:0-11570 GCA_963573935.1 Arctocebus calabarensis | reverse complement strand
CTCAGCCTCATGAGTAGCTAGGACTACAGGCACCTGCTACAACACCTGGCTATTTTTAGAGAAGGGGTCTCGCTCTGGCTCAGGCTGGTCTTGAACCTGTGAGCTCAGGCAATCTGCATGCCTCAGCCTCCCAGAGTGCTGGGATTACAGGCGTCAGCCCACTGCGCCCTGACAACTTAAATAACTTTTTACGCCAGGAAATTTGAGCTCCCATTGTTTGGATTTGTTTGCAAAAATTAAGAAATGATTTTGACTATTACATAGACTAACAAATACTGTTTTGTTTATGTGTTTTGACAATCTAGAGAGTATACCTGATTCTGTTTCAACTGCTGTGAAATAAAGAGATGATGAAAATAAATGACAGCTCAGGGGAAGACTTCATTTTAGTCGGCTTCTTGCAGTATCCCCAAGCTGAGTTCATCCTTTCTCTATTTGTCTCTGGGTTCTATGCCATGACACTTGGAGGTAACACAGCCATCATGTTGGTCTCCCTCTTGGACAGCCAGCTCCAGACCCCAATGTATTTCTTCCTCCGAAACCTCTCATTGCTGGACATATGTTTCACCACCTGCATTGTCCCACAGATGCTGGTAAACATCTGGGGAGGCAGTAAGAAGATCAGCTTTGTGGGTTGCATGGTTCAGTCCTGTGTGGCCTTAGCTCTGGGCTCCACAGAGTGTGTGCTTCTTGCTGTCATGGCTATCGACCGTTATGTAGCTGTCTGCTGGCCTCTGCGCTACACTACAATCATGAACCAAAAGATCTGCCACCTTCTTGCAGCCCTGTCCTGGTTATCAGGGTTTGCCAATTCTCTCGTTCAGTCTTCACTGGCCCTAGCTATGCCTTTGTGTGGCCACCACCATGTGGACCATTTCTTTTGTGAAATTCTAGCTATTATAAAGCTCTCCTGTGTGAACACTGGTCCCACTGAATCGAGGATGTTAATTGCTTGCTTTATCATTCTTTTCATTCCTGTGGGCATCATCCTGACCTCCTATACCTGCATTGCCAGAGCTGTGGTGAAGATGCGATCTTCCAAGGACCGACAGAAGGCCTTTGGGACCTGCACATCCCATCTGACGGTTGTCTCACTGTTCTATGGAACTGCCATGTTCATGTATCTTCAGCCCAAGAGTGAGCATGCTCAGAATCAGGGAAAGATCCTTTCCCTTTTTTATACCATCTTCACCCCCACCATGAACCCCCTAATCTATACACTAAGGAACAAAGATGTAAAGAGGGCGATTAGAAAGGTGATCTGGAAGGATTCAGTGTAAGAAATGAAGGCCCCTGAATTTGGGTCATAGAATTTATTTGGACGCTGGATTAGTGGCAGGAAAGATAGTTTTCGGCCCAAATTAATTGAAAAAGCAAGTGAAGGAAGAACTAAGTACAAGATAAATATAAAATTATTTATATTTTATTAATATAAACAGTGGTAATAATAGACTTATACAAATTATTTAATACAGGTCTTCATTCACACTTTTGCTCTCCTCAAAATCTATAAATCTGAATGTTTTGCAATATTTATTCATCTCAAGAGATGAGGGCTGTAGTTTTCTAGAGAACACTGGTCATTCTGAAATATAGAAGACATGGCATGTATGGAAGCAATTCTGGAATAGCTTCATATGAAGGCAGTTCATATGTACCTGCATCTTTGTGAAAGTGAGGTAGGAACTGATATCTTACAAAAAGGAAAACTGGGTCAGATAATCCAGGGACAGTATGATACTTTGATAGATAAAGGAAAATTCCTTTCAGTTTGACAAGTTGCCTTATCTTTAAATGATGTTCAAGATCTGGACATTAAATGATATTCAGGACCTGGACATGTGTGTGGCACAGGAGTAGAGAAGAGTCAGTGTATCCAAACCAGGGCAGCAGACGTGTCACTAATACAAGGGAGAATATTAAGTTCTTATATCCATTTGCTCTTTTTGTGGCAAAAGCTGAGTGCACTAAGGCCTCACAACACCTGTATAGATTAGTTGGTAATTTTATTCATCGTATCATAATTTAGATGGACAAATGGATTGTGAATACAAAGGTAAACACACTATGACCTGCTGTCAGGGAGGGGTGCACAAAGAGAAGTGAGAATTGACTTTTGGCAAAGATTTTGCCATATGGATGGCACATGTTAGGAGCCTTGAAGAATGAATTATAGTTTCCCAGATTGTCCAAAGCCAGAGGACTTGCAGGCAGAGAAAGATGGAGGAACATGATGGGGACTGGCCAATCGTAACCTTTTCAGCAATGGTGGAGGGAGAGTGCAGTGAGAATGAGGCCAGGCAGCAACAGAAACAGAATGTGGACTGGGAGGCCTCATGCACATGGAGGTCTGCTACTTCCATGTAGAAGGAGAAACAGCTCGTGCCAGAGAGATGTGGTGTAGGGATTCTGGACTGGGTGGCAGGGGTTAAAGGTGTGGCTTAGGGAGAGCTGTAGTTATGTCTATGTGAGACAAGGAAGGCCTAGTCCCACAGAAGATGAGGAAGACAATTGGGTTTGACAAATTAGCTGGAGATGAGGCTGTGAAAAGGGGATTTCTGTAAAGGCAGGCTGGGAATCTGAAGGGGTGGTTCTTGGAAAGACTATTCTCCTGGCTAAGTTTCCCTTTTATTTCATAGGGAAAGGGGAATGGAGAGTAGCAGTTGAATCAAATTCCAGGTCACAAAGATTGATCTGGTAGCATGCGTGGCGAACTGTAATAAAACACACAAGATAAAGGAAGGACATTTTGTTTTTGTTCTTCCCTTACGGACAAAAATTTTTATGCACAATGCATGGGAAGGGGAGAGAACACAATCTGGCTGGAATGTTGACAACTTCTATCTGTAAGAATGTGCATCACGGTCTTTGTGGGTCATTGCATACGTATTGCAGATGTGGGCTCTAGAAGCCCAAGTAAGCATGGAGTGGCCAACTCCGGTCTTTGGGTATAGAATATATTGCTGAGATCATTTCATAATCCAATCTCAATGGCTGGAGGAAAGATTAAATTTTAAAACTGGAAAGTGTATAAAGAGGCTGGCAGAGGGCAAGGGGCAGCCCCTCCAGAGGCGGTGGGCTGGGCACAGAACAGACTTGTGAAGAGTCTCTGAGGGGCACACAGCTACAGAAGCATACATAAAGAGTGCTCTGGCTTCACCATGTGGGAAGAGCTAGTCTGGACGCTTTCACGTCTCTGCAGACAGATGCAGAGTCAGCCAATCAGTGACATTCAGTCCAGGGACAATGTTCAACCCATGTGCTCACGGATTAGTTATGACTTGGCTTTTAACACCATGTGGATTCAAAGTGTTCACAGCCTCAAGATGGTGGTTCAAGATTAATTTCATTTCCCAGAACTAAACAGATTTTGGAGCTGGGACTTCAAACCACAGAGTAGAAGCACTTCTCATACACCATTATGATTTAAAGGCAATAATGGGCCAAAGTTTCATTTATTGAAAATAACCATTCAGAATCCTTAAATCATTCACAAATAATAGGTATTATTTTATATATAAACACTTGCAAATTACATTAAATTTAATAATATATTATTATATATATTTAATGTAATATATGTCTCTCTCTCTCTCTATATATATGTCCTTATGGATAATATGTAATAAAATATGTGTATGAAAAATTCAGCTCTCTTTTGTCTAATGCCTTTTTAACAAGCTCACATATTTGGATTCCTGTGAGGTAATGTTTACCTGTTGCCATTCACAAGTTCATGCCTCACACGAAAGATTATGTAATAACTATAAAAGTCATGAGGCAATTTCTTAGTGGCTTTCAACCATTACAAAAGAAGAATATGTGCAGAAAGAGGTAAGATAAAGTTAAAATCCATAGAGCTTTGGAAGAGAGCATACTGAAACATTACAACCAGCATTATTGAGAATTTATGGACACTCTGTAGATTTCACTCTAAATTTCATGTTTTTTCTACTCCCCATGGGAAAAAAGCTGCTACCAGGTGCTTAATGAATAAGCTAATTATAATCTTTGCAAGTTAATCTGTACATCTTTAGTCCCCAATTTGTAATGTCACCCTTAGTGACATAAAGGAGCAAAAATTGATTTTAGTTGTGGTTGAGAATACTAATATCTAGTTCTGAGGAAAGGAGTCAGTGAATTAAGATAGAAATGGATCATTTAAGATGCTACACTGTGGCTCGGCGCCTGTGGCTCAGCAGGCTAAGGCGCCAGCCACATACACCTGAGCTGGCGGGTTCGAATCCAGCCTGGGCCTGCCAAATAACAAAAATGGCTGCAGCCAAAAAAAAAAAAAATGGCCAGGCATTGTGGTGGACGCCTATAGTCCCAGCTACTTGGGAGGTGGAGCAAGAGACTCGCTTGAGCCCAGGAAATGGAGGTTGCTGTGAGCTGTGATGCCACAGCACTCTGTCCAGGGTGACAGCTTGAGGCTCTGTCTCAAAAAAAAAAAAAAAAAAAAGATGCTACGCTGTGTAGAGATAATATGGTCTCAACTTTAGCTCAATTCTGGAAGTCCTGCCATCTGGAAAATATTGTTCACATCAGAGACTGCTCCTCTCTGATCTCTCCTCATTCCAGGGAATGATTTCTTACTCTTTTGGACTACACACTGCTGTCCTCTGTCATTATGATCATAATTTATTATTTTGCCCATAAATTCAAAACAGCCAGTTAATAGATGTATAGGATCAACAAATAGCCAGATGTACTAGCTTTTACTGTGTCTGGTAAAGCTGTGAATGAAGTAAAATTCTTCTATTTAAGTCTTGAAGATGTCTTAAGAAAGAAATATCCAGAGAGAAAGAATAGTGATGGGTAGGAGATCATGACAACACCACCTGGACCATGCTCTCTAGCTATCACCATTCCTCCCTTGCCTCTGGTACACATTAAAGTTTCAAAATCATGACTGACTAACTAGAACCAATAGAAAAGGAGGAGTCTTTGAATTAAAAACTGAACTCTCAGGTTCAGCACCCATAGCTTAGTGGTTAAAGCACCTGCTACATACACCAAAAGTGGTGGGTTCAAACCAAGCCTGGACCTGCTAAACAACAATGACAACTACAAAGACAACAAGAAGATAGCTAGAGATTGTGGTGGGCGCCTGTGGTCCCAGCTACTTGGGAGGCTGAGGCAATAGAATCGCTTAAGCCCAAGAGTTTGAGGTTGCTGTGAGCTGTGATACCATGGCACTCTACCAAGGGTAACATAGTGAGACTCTTGTCTCAAAAAATAAAATAAAATAAAACAAAAAGCTGAAATCTCCCCCCAAAAGACAAATAAAATGAACTCAATACTGTGCAAAAGAAGAACAAAATTTAAGTACCTGCCTAAGATTTATTATAAATCTATAGTAATAGGAAACTTGTAGTACTCATAATAAGATATACAAATAAATCAGTAGAGAAGAATAGAGACTTTAGAAACAGACCCATAAATATATGGTCAGTTGAATTTAATGAAATGTGTCATGGCATTTCAATATTGGAAGCATAGTCATTTTAAAAATAAAAAAGACCAAAAAATGACACTGATCCTTACCTCACATCATACACAAAAATAACTTGCTTTGGTCTGGATTAGATCAAGCAATGTGCTTGCACAGTGCTCTGCAGATTGCCCCACCTTAATGGCACACTCTCCAATGGCTCACACAGGTTTGCAGACAAAAGTCTACATCCATCTCTGTGGTACATTCCTTTAGTTCTGCCAGAACCTGAATCAAATCATGATATCCAGCTTCTCTAGTTTCACCAAAGTAAGTTATGCAGTCCAAGAGGTGATTGTTGTCATCAAGCACATCTTCTGCAAATACTGCAACAAGCACAAATGCAGCATTGCCACTCTTCATGAGAACTTTAACTCACTGGGGAATCAGACAGTCAAGCAGCTGTGATTTGTGTTGTGGAAGAATCTGCTGAAGAGCTGACAGTGTAGATGCATTACTAGAGAGCTTCCTGGAGGGTCTGCATGATGAAAGCACCATGTACAGCTCACTCTGCAACTGCCATAGAGAATCAACTTTTCAGGAAACTATGGGAAACACAGGAGCTGGTCCAGCAGGTCTTGAGTTTGGCGACACAGGGCTATGATAATTCTGACCTTTGAGACTGGGTCTATATTTAACCTTTTCTCAACTGACTTTATCACAACCAAAGATATGGTATTGTATGAGAAGCCATGGTATTGTCTGAGAAGATATGGTATTTTCTGTGAGAGACAGATTTTACTGAGCTACCACTGCTGGATGAGCTAATCAGCCACAATGGTTCCTTTGCCTCTGTGCACCACAAGCCTCCCAATGCTTCTGTGGAAAGAAGTCATGGAATCCATTGCAAACACTTGCATCCTCATTAGGGAAGCACTGATGCAGGTGACAGCCCTGTTGGCACCACCACTGCAAGTAACCTGGAACAGTCTCAGGTTATCACCTCTCAAAGTGAACTTCTCAGGGATCTTTTAAACCTTGACCTCAGTCTCCCAGTCAATGTGCCACAATTATCCTCCATGCATATGAGAATAGACAGGCTGAGACCACATGGTCTTTTAAAAGCCAGGTAAATGAGGTGAACGATATGTTGATTAGTTTGATCTAACCACGTCAGATTGTATATAAAACAATCAGCACATTGTACCACACATATGCATGAATGTGTTCATGATCTATATGTATTTGACTTAATAAAAGAAAAAAATAAACACTGGAAGATTTAAAAAAACAAATAAACAAAAAAAGCCATGATAAATACTGCAGGTGGGCCAACTATGTATTCCTAATTGAAAAGAAAATGGTCTGGTGGTGCTCCGTCAGGGGAATGTCCACCTAAGTATCCCTGCTTGGGAAATCAGTAGTGCAGGCAGCTGAAGCCATCAACTAGTAGCTTAGGCTAGAGAACCTGAGTCATCTGTCTAAAGAGATGAGACCTCCTCTCCCCCACTCTTCTAGTTACATCATTATCTGGCTACCTCAGATGTTTCATTATCCTATGTCCTTGATAACCCTTTACTCAACCTTCCTGGGGGCTGTAATATCCCCCCTCTCATTCTTAACCTTGATTGCTGACTAGTGACTGCTGTCATTCTTACATGTATACTAAGTTATGTACCCAATAAAAGATTCCCAGAAACAGGACAGTGCTGCACTGTTGTCATGATGCCACCAGGTACATGACAGTTTATGTCTGTACAGACTTCCAGTTTTATGCACTAAGTTTGGTGTAAGTTTGTGATTTCCTCAGCACTGTCTTCCTTGATGACCAATGTCAAAGGTTGAGGTCCACTAGATGCCCAACACATACTGATGGGAACAATGGATCTCTTGGGAGGAGGACTACATAGTCTCATTAGCAGTGACCTTGGCAGGGACACTGAAGGAGTTCCAGCAGTGGGACAACGCTTTATCCCATCATCAGTGCCTGCGACATTTTCTCCTTCACCTAATCCAGCTGTGATCATCAGTGCTCTGAGTGACCTGTCCATAGGATTTAGCATGGCATCTGGTGGAAATGGGCTCCCAAGGCTGTCTGTTGACCTACAGTAAAGGCTAAAATATTAGAGATTTCAGAAACGTTTACTCACTGCAAGGACATATTTACATGGAAATGAACTTCACCAACAATATGCAGCATATGACAGACTTTGCACTGCAGTTTAACAAGAATTGCTATGGTGCCCTCCCTAGCACTTCTCTGGCTGTCCATATACCACTGATGCCTTGATGTCTTCCTGCCTCTCAACATGATGGAACAAGTCACAAAGATGAAATTTCTAAATAATCTGCACGTGGCTATGAAAAACAATATTGGCATATTTTACTTCAGCTACTTTATCCCACTGTATGTGGTTTTTATGGAAGATGATAAAATGGAGTACTAGGTCTTCCTAGCCATGTGGAAAGATAGTCACAATGAAAATGAACTGTCTTCGAGTTTAAAGAAATGCCATTTAAATGTTGACACCGCTGGCTGGGCACAATGGCTCATGCCTATAATCCTAAAACTCTGGGAGGCTGAGGAGGGTGGATTTCTTGAGCTTACAAGTTCAAGACCATCCTGACCAATAAGTGAGACTAAGTGTTTTTATTCTACTAAAAATGGAAAAACTGAGGCAAGAGGATCGCTTGAGCCTGAGTTGGAGGTTGCTGTGAGCTATAACCCCCCCGCACTCTACCCAAGGTAACAGCTTGAGACTCTGTCTCAAAAAACAAAAAAGAGCAATAAATAAATAAAATAAATAGTGACACTATTTCCACCAAGTTGCAAATCAACAATGCTTATACTATTGCCATGAGGAATGTGGAAGGGCAGGACATCTGTGTCAATCACTGTGGCTCACTAATAGCATTCGGATTTTGGCTGAGCTGCGTGTCCAGCCCCAAACCCCAGTTATATGCTGTCACTGAAGTGCAAAACTCCTAAAGTCTTCAATACATCTATCTGATCTACAACAGCATTTTGAAAAACTAATGGACATGTCCAGTACCTTCCACCACCCTGTGATCAGTGTAAGCCAAGAACTCTTAACTGGAAGAAATTGTATTGCTATGTAGAATCTGAACCAAAACACAACAAGACCTCACACCAACATAGTGACTAGTCTGACCTGTGCTAGCATTAGAAGACAACCTGTTGGATAGTTTAACTTCCTGTAAAAATTTGTAACCACTGCTTCAGTCACCTCCCACCTCTTGCCACCCACCAGTGCTATCTGTCCTTAGTTATAGGCTTCTCCATGCTATACCAGTGACTATCTTTACTTGTGCCCTCTTTTGAGTGTAGTTTGATATTTTGCAATTGAGAGCTCATTTAAAAGATGGCAGGTATTAAAGCAAGGAAAGGGTCACTGAAAAAAAAGAGAGAAATATGTAGATGCTTTACCTCATTTGAGAAAGGTTGGGAAGAGCCTTTGAAAAGACATCCACAATTTATAATGATATAAGTACAGTGCCTTACCACACATGGAGGACCTATATAGACAACCCCACCCCTCTCCGAATTCCCCTAGAGTCTTCTTACATAACTTCTCTCAGGATTTTTAAATCTTTGGGATACAAGTGTAATTTGTTATATGGATATGTTGCATAGTGGTGACATCTGGGCTATCAGTGTATTTATCATTGTACCGATTAAATAATTTTTACCTGCCCACTGCCATCAAGGCAGCCAAGGGAGCCACAGTTGGAAAGCTTTCTCCACTCCAGTGTGGCAAGTGATCTACAAGGGATCATTAACCCAGGACACCTGGGAGTGACTGCCCTGCCTTTAACAGAGCACCTGTCACACACAGGATAGTTTCTGCTCATTACTGGCAAGCATTCCACAGAAGGCAATTCAGCCATGCTAGCTGGAAATGGAATCCCCTCCCTTGACAGAGCACCCTTCACACCCGGTGTCTCATAGATTGCGGGGATCATTATCTTCCTTATAAAGGAAGCAGAAAGTGCTTTCATGTGACCTAAGGACCAGAGCTCCCACCTCTTCTGAAGGAGTGTGAGGTTAGCAAGTCCTCTCCCTGACCTGGAAGCTGCCTGTCTCTTCTGGAAGGAGCCTTCCCTCCCTGGAAGCAAATCTTGGACAGAACCATAATTTTCCCACTGGAGAATTTTAGCCACAGCCCACAGTCCCTCTGTAGCTGCCTCCACCCAACTGCACTGCAACTGGCCCAGGATAGGAGTTAGGAATCTAGGGGCTCTGGTGCCCCTGAAGATAGCTGCGTCATTGCTGAGAGAAGAAGCTGTGAACAGTCTGTGCATTCCACAGCTGCCCATCTCAGCTGTCAGGCTCTAAGTGCATCTGCTCTTCTGCTGGCCCATTCTTCTGGAGAGGAAGGCACTCCCTATATCACTGTCATCCAGTACCTGGAAACCACCAAGGCTTGAAAGTAAGTTGCCATCTCTGTGTCTCTCTTGTCCTCCTAGAGTGGAAGCATAACAACCAGGGACCCTGAGTCTGGGAATTCCCTCGCTGCTGGTGCCTGGATGCTCTCCCATGGGCCTGAGGTCCAACTCTCCCAAACTGCCAGCAATACAACAGAGGGTACCTACCTATATATGCTAAAATGTAGGCTCCCTCTTTAGTTTTAGCAGCAGAGTTCCCAGTAGAGGAGAAAAGGTGAATCACAAAATGTATATTGAGCTGAAGGAAGAGGTTCCAAATAAGAAATCAGCTGGCTGGGCGTTGTGGCTCACAGCTATAATCCCAGCACTCTGGGAGACTGAGGTGGGTGGACTGCCTGAGCTCACAAGTTTGAGACCAGCCTGAGCCAGAGAGAGACGTCATCTCTAAAAATAGCTAGGCATTGTGGCAAGTGCTTATAGTCCCAGCTACTTGGGAGGCTGAGGCAAGAGAATTGCTTAAGCTCAAGAGTTTGAGGTTGCTGTGATCTGTGACACCACCGAACTCTACCAAGGGTGACAAAGTGAAACTCTGTCTAAAAAAAAATAAAAGGAACCAGCATAGATTCCTATGCAAAGAGTTTGAGGTTGCCGTGATCTGTGACACCACCGAACTCTACCAAGGGTGACAAAGTGAAACTCTGTCTAAAAAAAAAATAAAAGGAACCAGCATAGATTCCTATGCATAGATCCTTCTAGCAAAGGATCACAGTAGCTCTCCGTCAATGAACTCCAACTGATATAAATTTTGAAATATCACATAATGGAATACAAATTGAAGATTATAAATAAGCTCAAAGGGATTCATAAGAAAGTTGAAAATTTACCTAAAGAAACCAGAAAGTAGTTTGGGGAAAAAACAAAGCTTCTGGAAATGAAGGACTTATTTAGGAAATTTCAGAATATAGTGTAAAAATTTAACAAAAAACAATATCAAGTAGAAGAAAGAATTTCTTGGCTTGAACACAAACTTTTCAACTAGCTCAGTCAAAAATAAAGAAAAAAATTCAAGAGAAATAAAATCTATAAAAAATGTGGGATTATGTAAACTGTTGAAATATAAGAAACAAAGTTATTATTGAGGGAGAAGGAAGAACAAAAAGTATAGAAAACCCTCAATGAATCCCCAACAACAACAACAACAACAAAATAGAATAATCAAACCTAAAACTTCAGAATAAACATTCTTTTCTTCAGCACATGGAACATTTTTCAAGATAGAGTGTATGTAAAACACAAAATGAATTATACGAATTAAAAAAAAATTAAAAGTCATACCATATTTCTTCAGCCAAATAAAACTAGAAATAAATTCCAAAAGGAATTCTCAAAACTATACAAACAAATGGAAATTAAACAGCTTGCTGATTAATGATATTGAGGTCAACAACAAAAAATGAAAATAAATTTTTTTTTGGATTAAATTACAATGTTGACACTTGCTGCCAAAATCTGATACAGTGAACAGTGCTGAGAGGAAAGTACATAGCAAGAAATGCTATGATCATAAATTATTGAAAAGAAAGTAGACCCACAAATTAACAATAGAATATCTCTCTCCATGGAAATATAAATGCAAGACTAAGCCAAACCCCAAAGCTGGCAGAAGACAAGAAATAACAAAAATCACAGCAGACCTAAGCAAAATTAAAACAAAGAAATGATACAAAGG
>CAUYON010115047.1:0-10668 GCA_963573935.1 Arctocebus calabarensis | reverse complement strand
TGGACTCCACAACATACTCAGCGCCTGCCTCCCCCCATTTGATTTTGGAGGGATCTCGCTCCTGGAAGATGGTTATGGGATTTCCATTGATGACAAGCTTCCTGTTCTCAGCCTTGACTGTGCCATAGAATTTGCCATGGGTGGAATCATACTGGAACATGTAGACCACATAGTTGAGGTCAATGAAGGGGTCATTGATGGCGACAATATCTGCTTTGCCAGAGTTAACAGCAGCCCTGACGACCAGGCGCCCAATACGACCAAATCGTTTATTCCGACCTTCGCTTTCACCGTGGTGCCTCGGGGATGTGGCTGGCGCTGCACGAGAAGAAGCGGCTGTCTGACGAATGGGAGGACCAGAGAGCCTCAAAAAAGCTATTTCAAAAATAAAGACTAAAAAAGACTTTTCCAGACATTTTATTTTTTTTGAGACAGTCTCCCTAGGTAGAGTGTCGTGGCATCATCATAGCTTACAGCAACCCTAAACTCCTAGGCTCAAGCCATCCTCTTGCCTCAATCTCCCAAATGCCGCCAGAACACCTAGCTAGTTTTTTCTATTTTTAGTAGAGATGGGGGGGAGGGTCTCACTCTTGCTCAGGCTGGTCTCGAACTCCTGAGCTCAAGCAATCTACCTACCTCAGCCTCCCAGAGTGCTAAGATTACAGACATGAACCATTGGGCCCGGCCATCCTAACATATTTTAGATCATTCTGACTTGTTTCGAGACACTTTTCAACTTCTGGGATACCCTTCCTGATGTATATCGGTTCCTTCTGGCTGTATTTGAGACCCTTCCTAACTTGAGTGAGACTCTTCTGGGTCTGTTTTATTCCTTCCTTAGATGGTTGAGACAGTTCCTGACTTATTTAAGTCTTTTTCTTATTTGAGACAGTGCCTACCTGATTAAGAAGCTTTTAAATTATTATGGATAATAATAAACATCTGTATATAGATTTGTGTGTAGACATATGCTTTCACTTTTCTTTTATATGTATAAGATATGTACTTAAGAATGGAATCATTACATCATAGGGCCAGTCTATGTTTAATTGTTTGAAGAACTGTCAGACCAATTGAGATGTTTCTTGCCATGTAAATGTCTCTTCCTGATTATTTGAGACCCTTTTCTGACTGTTTTCAGCCTTGACTAGCAAGTTGAGATCCTTTTAGACATGTTTTGGACCTTCCCTGATTGTTTGAGACCCTTCCTAACTTGACTGAGTCTCTTCCACATTTGATGGTTGGAACATTTCCTAATTTAAGACTCTTCCCAATGTATTAGATTATCTTTCTGATGATTTGAGACTTTCTGACTTCCTTACAACTTCATGACCCTTCTTGCCATGTTTTACACCTTTCCTGACTTGTTCAAGACTCATTCTTACTTGTTTAAGCCACTTTCTGAAATGTTTGAGACCCATTCTGACCCAGAAATCTTCTTACTCATAACATTTAGACCCTTCCTGACTTGTCATACTAAATACTTTTCCTGACATACATGAGACTCTTCTAGATATACCTGAGATGCTTCCAGATGCCTCGAAGACCACATTGATGTGTGTGAGACTCTTTCTGATGTCTTTGAGACCCTTCCTTTCATGTTTGAGACCTTTTATGATGTGTTTGATACTCTTCATGGCATGTTTGAGATGCCTGACAAATAGAACATTCTGTTACTCAAAAAATGTATAGGGTATATAAGTGGTTTTGTTATCTGGATGAATTGTGTTGTGCTGAAGTCAGGTCTTTCAGTGTACCCATCACCCAAATAGTGTACATTGTACCTTATAGGAAGCTTTGTTTGTTTGTTTGTTTCATGGCTTTTTGGAGACCTTTTCTGACATATTAGAAGCTCTTCCTACCTTTCAAAGATCACTAAAACATTTTCCTTACAGTTTTGCTATTCCTTCTTAAGTATTTGAATCTCTGACTGTGTAAGACCTTTAATGACTTTTTTTTTTTTTTTTTGAGACAGAGTCTCACTTTGTTGCCCTCGGTAGCGATTCTCACGCTTCAGCCTCCCGAGTAGTTGGGACTACAGGCACCCGCCATAATGCCCAGCTATTTTTGGTTGTAGTTGTCATTGTTGTTTGGGAGGCCCGGGCTGGATTCGAACTCACCAGCTCTGGTGTATGTGGCTGGCGCCTTAGCCGCTGAGCTACAGGCACCGCACCTACTGACATGTTTGAGACCCTTCTTGTATTTGAGATCCTTCTTGTCTGACTTTAAACTCTTCCTAATGACAGTTTATAACATGTTTTAGAGACTTCTCTCTTTTTTTCCAGTTTCTTTTTTCTTTTCTTTTTCTTTCTGAGACAGAGTCTTGCTCTATCACCCAGAGTAGAGTGCAGTGACATCATCACAGTTCACTGAAGCTTCAAACTTCTGAGCTCCAGCGATCCTCCTGCTTCAGCCTCCCTAGTAGCTGGAACTACAAGAGTGCATCACCACACCCAGTCAATTTTTCTATTTTTTGTAGAAAAAGTCTTAAACTCCAGAGCTCAAGCAATCCATCTGCCTCAGCTTCCCAGAGTGCTAGGATTACAGGCCTGAGCCACCACAGCTGGTCTGTTTTACCTTCCTAAATTCAACATTTGGCCAGGCATGTTGGCTAGCTCCTATAATCTCAGCACTTTGGGAGGCCTAGGCAGGAGGATCACTTGAGCCCAGAAGTTCAACCCTGCAGTGAGCTATGATCATGCCATTGTCCTACATCCTGGGTGATAGAGCAGGACTCGTGTCTCTAAAAACAAAAATTCAGGGTTTCTATTGCTACCAAAAACAGAACAAAAATTGTTTGGGGGAAAACAATTAGCAGTCTATCCATAGCCTCTCATTTCAAAACAAATAGAAGTTTTCAATTTGGCCAAGAGAAACATTCCCCCATCTGACAAAGAAAAAAATGGAATTGTCCCCCCTTTTCTCTTTTTTAACTTGGTAGCTCCCATAGAAGAATGGTTTTTAATTTTAAGCAATGGAAGCCAAAGGAAAAAAAGCTACCGGAATCTGGAGTATTTCTTTGTAATCAAGAATGCTTTGGGGGGTGTGGTGGCTCAGGCCTGTCCTCCTAGCACTCTGAGAGGACCAGGCAGGTAGATTGCCTGAGCTCAGGAATTCAAGACTAGCCTGAGCAAGAGGAAGACCCCCATCTCTACTAAAAATAGAAAGTGAAAAAAAAAAAAAACTAGCGAGGCGTTGTGGCAGGCACCTGTAGTCCAGGCTACTCAGGAAGCTGACGCAAGAGAATCTCTTGAGCCCAAGAGTTTGAGGTTGCTGTGAGATTCGTGATGCCATGGCTCTCTACCCAGGGCAACAGAGTAAGACTGTCTCTCAAAAAAAAAAATGCCTTGAGCTATTAGGCTACCACCTAAGACCAATCTGAATTTTCTGACTGCCTGTGCATACAGCAAAGGCACAGAACATTTTGAGATGCAGATAGTATCAGATCACCATCTGGATCATAAATAATTCAAAGATCATTCATGCATTTTAGATACCTGGGAATCACTTGGCTCAGAAACAAATAATGTACTAAATCTCAGCAAGAAAAAAGAAAAATCTCCAAACATTATATCTATGAATCCAGTTTAAAGTCTAATAAGAGTCTTTGAGAATTGAATTAAAATGCAGGAAAAGTCCCTATTGCTAATATAAAATTGAATCAATTTTATTTTTTATTTTAAAAAACATACATAGAAAAGGTTGATCAAATTAAACTTAACTCGGTATCATGAATGGTGTATCAATCAGGTTGATAAAATATCTCAGATTGCATGTGAAACCCCCACACTGTACCCCATGGTTGAACTAATGTACACAGCTATGATTCAATTAAAAAAAAAAAAAGAGTTTTTCCCCCCCAAAAAAACAAAAACAAAAACAAAAAAACAAATTAAGCTTAACTCGGCACAATCCAGTCTCGGGAGGCCAGCTAGAATTGAATTCCATGCCAATGCCCTGGTTTTGAGTCCTAGAAGTAAGACTCTCTGATTAGATCCTGACCAAGTTTGGGCACCATTGGGCACCAAATTTGTGAAATATGGTCACTCTTTTCACTATTTTCAAGAGAGTTTACTGAGGCATCTGATTCAGTACTAAATTCTGCCTAAAAGAAAGGCAGCACACGGCAGAAAAAGAGTCTGGGACCTGATCATGGTTGTTGATGGGAGGGTGACACAAAGCACTTGGGCTGCCCTAGAACCTGTGGATGAGGGAAGGATTGCATTAGGCATTGCCAGAAAGTCACAACAGAAGCTCTTTCAGGGTGGAGTCAGGAGCTTGAAGCCTAGAAATGAGCTAGATCAGGAGCTGGCTGGGAACTCACACCTATAATCTTAGCACTTTGGGAGGCCCAGGAGGGAGGGTCACTTGAGGCCAGGAGTTCAAGAGCAGCCCGAGCAACAGTAAGACCGCATCCCTACCAAACAAGAAAAAAACAGGTCAGGAGCTAGTCAAGATAACTTAACCAGTGATCTTACCACATACTTGTCAGTGGCCCTGGTCAGTCTTTACAGGTCCAGCCAACTGCTTGCCTACCTCTCTTTAGACAGAGCCTTAAAGCCTCCACAGATGAAGCCTCGGCATTGTACTATCTCGGATAGATTCTAATGAAGTGGACAGGCATTTTTCTCTTACTGAGAAATGGGTGACCACGTGAGGGCCTTCTGGACTTGGAGATGTATGGACACAAGTAGGTTTTTGACCACTTAGAATTCTGATTTTATTCTTATTTTTTCTAAAAGAGTTCTTTTAGACTTATCTAGACATTTCTGTTTTATCAGATATCACTTTTGGATGTACATAAAAAAAAGAAAATTTAAATAATACATTGGTGAAAGTATTCTTAAATGTTCCTCACATTCAGAACCCCACTTTTCTGAGGCAACTTTTTAAAATTGACGTAGAACATACATACTTTAAAGAATGTAAAGCACCTTAGTCATAAATATTCATATATACACATATACAGTAGAACCTCCATAGTTGACCCCCTCCTTACATTGACCACCTCCTTAAGTTGACCCAATTTTCACAGACCAGACACCCACCACATGTACGTAGCAGTATAGTAAGCCAAGTTCTTTATGTTGACCTCCTCTGTATGTTGACTAGTTTGTTGCAGTCCCTTAGGTCAACTTGCAGAGGTTCTAATGTCTATATGGATGGAGAGCAATTGGAACCTTCAGACACTGTTCATTAGAGTGAAAACTGATACAACCACTTCGAAAAACAGTTTTACAGTATCTACAAAGTTACACATATGCCTACCTGAGCATATGCCCAAGCGAAATGAATGCATGTGCCCACAAAATGTACCTATAAGAATATCTACAGCAGCACAATCCATACTATACAGCAACGGAAACAAGCCAATGCCTATTGACAATAAATAAATACATTGGTGGTATAGTCATATAATAGACCAATACACAGCCATAAAAATGACCAAATTACTGATACACACAATAACATGGATGAACACCACAGATGGCATGAGTCAAAGAAGCCAGACAAAAGAGTACATACTGTGTGATTCCATTTATATAAAGTTCAAGAACAGGCAACATTAATCAATTGTGAGGAAAATCAAAACAATGATTATCTGTTGGGGGGGGTTAAAAAAATGATAAATGCTATTGTAAAGCACTCAAACAATGCTACCTGGACCTCTCTTCCCCCATATATCTGCATAACTCTCTTACATTCAAATCTTTGTTCAAGTGTGAGGCCCACCCTGAACACTCTGCTATAAATTATAATCTATACCCACCCAAGTCCACATCCTTTTTATTCTCCCCTTTCACCCTTTCCATTGTACCTCTCACCTTACAACATACTCTATAGTTTACTTTTCTAGTCTATTTATTGCTTGCCATCTGTTCTCCCTTGCCAAAATATCAACTCCATATCCAATTACTGGTCCATGAAGGGAGTACAGAGACCCAGCCCACTCACCCCCATTCGGGATATCACAGCAGCCTTATCTGGGCTCCACAGTTCCTCATGAGATCCACTGAGGCTTTTGTTACAACCACATCAAAACCCAACTTTTCCCCCTGCCCAATCCAGCTTCTCTTCCCTCCTGAAAGGTGTTTATATCCACAGAACTCTCCAGTAAATTTTCCATGTGTAAATCTCAGAGTCTATTTCCTGAGGAACCTGACCTGGGACACTGCCATTCATTGAAACAGAGACAAAGGGTGAAGATCACATTTACTTGAGAAGAATCATGAGTTCACATTTGGATATTACCTTTGAGGCAACTTTGCCATGTCTAAAAAATATCAAACAGGCAGTTGCATATTTGAGGAAAAAAATAGATTTTGCCTTCCTGTGGCTCACAAATATAATCAAGAAGATAAGATATTATCTTTTAAAAATCCATGACATGAGGTATTATATTGCATAAAACTACAGATGAAGAGTTAGAGGGGTCCAGAGAAGATTAGGGAAGCCCTCACAGTGAAGGTCATTCATTCATTCATATAGTGTCATATATCATTACTTCATTCCTTTTTATGGTAAAATAATATTCTACCATATGGATATATCATATTTTGTTTACCCAATCATCAGAGTGTGAAAATTTGCTCTGTTTTCACCTTTTGGCTCTTATGAATAATGCCACTGTGAACATCTGCATACAAGTCTTTGTGTGGATATATGCTTTGATTTCTCTTGTGTAGATACCTAAGAGAATTGCTGGGTCATATACAATAAATTCATGCTTAACTTTGAAAAAACAAACTATTTTCCAAATTGGTTGCACCATTTTTCCATACCTACCAGCAATATGTGAGGATTTGCATTTCTCCACATTTATGCCAGCATTTTTTTTTTCTTTTCATGTTACACTGATTGCATTTTTTGGGTAAAGTCCCTCTTATAATCGTGTTTTGCCCCCAATATGCCAGCATTTTTTTGATTGTAGTCATCATGATGGATGTGAAATATCTCATTGTGATTTTCATTTGCATTTCCCTAATGACAATAATGTTGAATATCTCTTCTTGCACATTAGCCACTTGTATGTCATCTTTGATGAAATTCCTATTCAAATGCTTTGCTCTTTTTCAATTGAGTTGTCTTTTTTTTTTTGAGACAGAGTCTCATTTTGTCGCCCCTCGGTAGAGTGCCGTGGCATCACAGCTCACGGCAACCTCTAGCTCCTCGGCTTAGGCGATTCTCTTGCCTCAGCTTCCCGAGAAGCTGGGACTACAGGTGTCTGCCACAATGCCCAGCTGTTTTTTTGTTGCAGTTGGCCGGGGCCGGGTTTGAACCCACCACCCTCAGTATATGGGGCCAGTGCCCTACTCACTGAGCCACAGGCACCATCCAGAGTTGTTTGTCTTTTTAATATTCAGTTGTAAAAGTTCTTCCAAGTTGAAATTTAATACGAATCTATACAACTTTTCTAGAGTACAACATGGCATTATGTTTCAATCGTCCTAGAATTTGTATGTGTGTGTCCCTCTAAGTGGGCATGGTGGTGGACACTGTGATGCACTCCCCAGACTCCCCTTCAGTGAAAGACTTCTCTAATTTGAAGAATGTGATCGGGAAAGAGCCTTCAGCTGTCAAAGAGTTCAGTCTATCTCAGCTGCAAAGAGCTACCAGGGTAGCCCACACCCAGTAACTGATTAATGCAAGGGTATAAAGGTCTGGCCATTTCCACTCAGTTTTGGACAACTCCGAAGGGTTATTCTAACGCTAGAGCTCCCTATAGAGTCAGCTAAGTGTGTCATCAGGCCTGCATTGTTGACTTTCCCTCTGCCCATCCTGCTTCATTCGCCTACCTTCCACAAGGGTTGATCCCAAAACAACTTTCTAATAAACATCTTGTACATTGAACTCCATCTCAGAGTCAGCCTCTGAAGAACCCGACCTACAACAATCAGCTTCATCTTAACTCCCCCGACAGTATCATCTTCTAAGAAATTCCATGCAAGCATAAGGGCAGCATTTATGCTGTGCAAGCATTGAAGAGAATGCACAAAGACAGGGATCCTGCTCTCACAGAGATACAGTTTTTCTCTATATTAAAATAGCTATAAGGGATTCAGTACCCATAGCTCAATGGTGAGGGCGCCAGCCACATACACTGAGGCTGGAGGATTCAAACCCAGCCCAGGCCTGCCAAACAACAATGACAACTACAATAAAAAAAAAATAGCCGGGCATTGTGGTTGGTACCTGTAGTCCCAGCTACTTGGGAGGCTGAGGCAGGAGAATCGCTTAAGCCCAAGAGTCTGAGGTTGCTGTGAGCTGTGACCCACGGCACTCTACCGAGGGTGACATAACAAGACTCTGTCTCAAAAAAATAAATAAATAAACTATAAAAAATAAAATAGCTAGAAAGGAGAAAATTGTCTTCTAAGATATGAAATTCAACATAGGCACTAAATTATAACCTATGCCAAGATAATGCAAATTGTAGTTATTGATCAAAGTTTAATCGCTTTATCATTTTTATTTTAAAAGGGGATGCTGGCTTGGCACCTGTAGCACAGTGCTTAGGGCACCACTCACATATACCAAGGCTAGCAGGTTCGAACCCAGCCCGGGCCAGCTAAACAACAATGACAACTACAACAAAAAAATAGCCGGGCATTGTGGCTGGTACCTGTAGTCCCAGCTACTTGGGAGGCTGAGGCAAAAGAATTGCTTCAGCCCAAGAGTCTGAGGTTGCTGTGAGCTGTGATGCCACCGCACTCTACTGAGGGCAATAAATACCGGAGGTGATGGATATTCCAGTTACCCTTATTTGATTAATTCATGTTGTATGTCTGTCTCAAAAAATAAAAAAATAAAAATAAAAAATTCTAATTTGCACACACACACCCACACACAACATCTCTTGTTCCTTGACTCAGAAATGAGCACTTAAGGGGTGGCGTCTGTGGGTCAGTGAGTAGAGTGCCAGCCCCGTATACCAAGGGTAGCGGGTTCGAACCTGGCCCTGGCCAAATTGCAACAACAAATAGCAGGGCATTGTGGCAGGCGCTTGTATTCCCAGCTACTCGGGGAGGCTGAGGCAAAAGAATTGGCTAAACCCAAAAGCTGAAGGTTGCTGTGAGCTGTGATGCCATGGCACTCTACTGAGGGTGACAGAGTGAGACTCTGTCTCAAAAAAAAAAAAAGAAGAAGAAAGAAAGAAGCACTTAACCCAAAATAGACCAATGAAAGCTTTTTCCTAGGGGTGTTGAACTTGGGAATTAGAGAGACTAAGTCATTGCCCTTGCCTGGCACAAAGCTGGAAAATACGAGGGTGGGAACAAGTTAACACAGTATGTCTGCTTGCACATATCCAAGAGACTGGCCTAGAATCATGGTCAAGCCTTGTCTGACACCTGGGAATGTGACCCTCAGGTTTTTTATGTTGATGAATCAATATTTTTATCGTGTGCTCCTGGAGCAACGAACCATGTTGTACCAGCTTGTGAGGACTGCTCTGTATAAACATCAAGACCGACGATAAGCACCTAATGGGAACCAACTGGTCCAGCCAAGATTTGAAAAAGATGAAGGGAGCCGGTATGTCCACCTTTGGGGGGTTACATGGCCAAGGAGGCAGCTGGCACACTCACCTCTCTGAAGTATGCATTCTACCAGCTAAACAACATCATTTGTCTTCTCCATACTCCATAGTGAACCCAGCAAGTCTCCTACGGTCCTTTGATCTTAGTGTGCCAGATGAGAAGATAACAAGTGGCAACCTGGAGGCAGTAAAATCTGCCTTGGCAATAAGTTTTCCTTCTGGAGCTAATCTACCATAAGCGCTCAGAACACAACCCAGTACTCCAGGAACATCTCATGTGTCTGTATTATCCACAGGCAAATTTTGAACCTGGGATCCCGTTGAACTTGTTTGCAGTTACTTAAAGTATACTCAATAAAAGTCTAGTCTGTGTTAGTGTCAGCTTAAGGTAAGTATTAGGAAGGCAAAGGTCTCTAAAAGCTTAGATAGGGCTGGGTACGGTGGCTCATGCCTGTAATCCTAGCATTCTGGGAGACTGAGGGGGGTGAACTGCTTGAGCTGAGGACTTCAAGAGCAGCCTGAACAAGAGCGGAAACCCTGTCTGTACTAAAAATAGAAAAAAATGGCTGCATGTGGTGGTGAGTGCCTATGGTCCCAACTAATTGGGAGGCTGAGGCAGGAGGATCTTTTGAACCCAAGAGTTTGAGGTTGCTGTGAGCTAGGCTAACACCATGGCACTCTACCCAGGGTGACAGAATGAGACTCTATTTCAAAAAAATAAAGAAGAAGAAGAAAAGAACTAACTCACTCATTGCCAGCAAATTAAGTCCAAATCTTTGATATTTCTGCCTTTCCATAATCTCACCCCAATAAATCTGGTAAGCTCTCTTTACAAACATAATAAGACATAACACATTTATATTTAACGAAAAATGAATCTTTAAAAACCAGTCCCTCAAAATTATTGGAAACAACCTAAATTCCCAAGAAGCTGGGTTTGGTTAAATAAAGTGTGCTATACCCATTAAAAAATATATTATCTGGCTCCACGCCTGTGGCTCAACGGGCTAAGGCGCCAGCCACGTACACCTGAGCTGGCGGGTTCGAATCCAGCCCGGGCCTGCCAAACAACAATGACGGCTGCAACCAAAAAATGGCCGGGCGTTGTGGCAGATGCCTGTGGTCCCAAC
>CAUYON010115046.1:0-12037 GCA_963573935.1 Arctocebus calabarensis | reverse complement strand
AAGGCAAGGTTGCCCATTGTCTCCATTGCTCTGTAATTTTGTAATGGAAGTTTTAGCCATCACAATTAGGGAAGAAAAGGTGAACAAGGGTATCCATATAGGGTCAGAAGAGATCAAACTTTCACTCTTCACAGATAATATGATTGTATACCTGGAAAACACCAGGGATTCTACTACAAAATTCTTAGAAGTGATCCAGGAATACAGCAGTGTCTCAGTTTACAAAATCAACACTCATAAATCTGTAGCCTTTATATATACCAATAATATCCAAGCTGAAAAAACAGTCAAGGACTCTATTCCATTCACAGTAGTGCCAAAGAAGATGAAAAATTTGGGAGTTTGCCTAACAAAGGAAGTGAAAGATCTCCATAAAGAGAGCTATGAAACTCTAAGCAAAGAAACAAATGAAAATGTTAACAAATGGAAAAACATACCATGCTCATGGCTGGGAAGTATCAACATTGTTAAAATGTCTATACTACCCAAAGGAATATACAATTTTAATGTAATACCTATTGAAGCTTCACAGTCATACTTTAAAGATTTCAAAAAATAATACTTTGTTTTATATGGAATCAGAAAATACCTTGAATAGCCAAGACATTATTCAGAAATAAACACAAAGTAGGGGGAATTACGCTACCAGACTTCAGACTCTACTATAGATCAATAGTGATCAAAACAGCATGGTATTGGCATGATAACAGAGTGGTAGACGTATGAAACAGAATAGAGAACCAAGAGATGAACCCAGCTACTTGCTGTTACTTGATCTTTGACAAGTCAATTAAAAACATTCAATGGGGAGAAGATTCCCTATTTAACAAATGGTGCTGGGTGAATTGGCAGGTGACCTGTGGAAGACTGAAACTAGACTCACACCTTTCATCATTAACTAAGATGGACTCTCACTGGATGAAAGATTTAAACTTAAGACATTATACTATAAAATATAGTAGATGAAAGTTCAGGGAAAACTCTTGAAGAAATTGGTCTGGGCAAATATTTTATGAGGAGGACTCCCCAGGCAATTGAAGCAGCATCAAAAATACACTACTGAGACCTGATCAACTAAAAAGCTTCTCTACAGCCAAGACCACAGTAAGTAAAGCTAGCAGACCACCCTCAGAATGGGAGAAGATATACCTACTAAAGCCCACTGTCATACTTTAAAGATCTTGAAGGTAGGTTATGCCTCCGACAAACATTTAATAGCCAGAATTCACCAAGAACTCAAATGTATTAGCAAGAAAAGAACAAGTGATCCCATCTCAGGGAGGGCAAGGGATTTGAAGAGAAACTTCTCTGAAGAAGACAGGTGCACAGCCTACAGATACATAAAAAAATGCTCATTGTCCTTAATCATCAGAGAAAGGCAAATCAAAACTACGTTAAGATATCCTCTAACCCCAGTAGTATTAGCCCACATAACAAAATCCCAAAACCAGAGATGTTGGCGTGGATGTGGAGAAAAGGGAATACTTCTACATTGCTGGTGGGAATGCAAACTAATACTTTCTTTTTGCAAAGATGTTTGCAGAGTACTTAAAGATCTAAAAATAGACCTGCCATTTCATCCTATAATTCCTCTACTGAGTATATATCCAGAAGACCAAAAATCACATTATAAGAAAGATATTTGTACCAGAATGCTTATTGCAGCCCAATTCATAATTGCTAAGTCATGGAAGAAGCCCAAGTGCCCATTGACCCACAAATTGATTAATAAATTGTGGTATATGTACACCATGGAATTTTATGCAGCCTTAAAAAGATGGAGACTTTACCTCTTTCATGTTTACATGGATGGAGCTGGAACATATTATTCTTAGCAAAGTATCTCAAGAATGGAAGAAAAAGTATCCAATGTACTCAGCCCTACTATGAAACTAATTTATAACTTTCATATGAAGGCTATAATCCAATTATAGTATAAGAATATGGGTAAAGGGACAAGAGAGGGGAAGAGGGAGGATGAGTGGAGGGAGCGTAATTAGTGGGATCCCACCTATGGTGCATTTTAGAAGGGTACAGGCAAAACTTACTAAATGCAGAATATCAGTGTCTTAACACAATAACTAAGAAAATGCCATGAAGGCTATGTTAACCATTTTGATGAAAATATTTCAGATTGTATATGAAACCAGCACATTGTACCCCATGATTGCATTTGGGTACACAGCTATGATTTAAAAAATATAAAAAAAAAATATGAGGAGACCATCCTTATCTTTCCTTACTATCTGCAAATAAAATTGCAAAACCTGCTTTTTACTGATTTTTAGGTGCCTGAAACATGGATGACCATCCCTTCTCCCAGTTTATATTCATCTTTTCAGGTAAGGTGAAATTCTTGTATGCAGCAGATATCTGGCCTGAGTTTTTGTATCTAGTCAGCCAAATTGTGCCTCTTTAGAGGGCAATTTAAGCCATTCACATTAATTGAGAATATTGAAAAGCCTCATAGAATTTTGGATATCAAATGTTTCAGAAATCCAGTGGACATTTTTAATCCTTTCACCACTGTGTAAATTGGAATTTGTTCAAAGGTTTATGAGTGAGTTTACTTTTGTGGTGGAGGATTGTGCTGTCTTTACGAAGGATAGGTCTAAGAATACCCTGGAGAGCTAGTTTAGTTATGGAAAATTTCTTCAACATGTGAATGTCATTTAAGTATTTAATTTTTCCATCATAAATGAAACTCAGTTTAACTGGATACAGGATCCTGGGTTGAAAGTAATTTTGTTTTAGGAGATTAAAAGTCAATAACCACCCTCTTCTAGCTTGAAAGTTTTCAGGAGAGATCTGCAGTTATTATAATATTCTTCCCCTTGTAGGTTATGTGTTTCTTACATCTGCTTGCTTTCAGAATTTTCTCCTTCATATTAACTTTAGTGAAGTTAATTATGATGTGCCTGGGGGAAGTTTCATTTGGGTTGAGTCTTTCTGGGGTTCTGAAACTGTCTGCTATCTGAATTTCAGAATCTCTTGGCATGTCTGGAAAGTTATCCTTCACAATCTCATGAAGAAGAACCTCTGTGCCTTTCCTAGTCACCTTGTCACCTAAAGGAATTCCTATAAGGCGAATATTAGTTTTCTTTGAATTATCCCAGAGCTCTCCGAGAGAATGATCTGTTTTTGCTTTCCACTTCTCTTCCTGTTTGAGTACTTGGGAGCATTCAAAAACTTTATCTTCAATATCAGAAATCCTTTCTTCCACCTGCTCCATTTGTTACTGAGGGATTCTACTGTATTTCTCAGATCTTTGAGAGCGGCAAATTCTTGTCTCAATACGTCAAAATCTTTGGTGATTTTGTCTTTGAATTCATTGAATTCTTGAGACAACTTTTGAATTGCTCCTTGAATTTCTAATTTCAACTTTACCTGCATTCTAGTAATCTTATTTGCAGTCCAGACTCTGAATTTGATTTCTGATAGCTCAACCATGTTTATTAATTGGATCTTCAGTTGTGTCTGCCATGTCATTCCTTGGGGGAGATGATCTACTCTGGTTATTCATGTTGCTGGAGATTTTCTGCTGATTCCACCCCATGATTATTTTACACCATTTGGCTAGATGAGCAGATAAGGTGAAGTTGGGTTAGGAGCTCCTAGAGTCGTGATTAAGCAGTCCTTTACCCAAGAGCTGGGACTGGTGTCTGTACCTTTTTCCCTAGAGCTTTGCAAAGGACCTGTGCAGAGCTATAGCCTGAGACACTGGGGACTTACATGGGGTAGTGGGCCTAAGTGGCTTTGTCTTGATTTCAGCTGGTCTCTGTCCAACTCTAGTGAATTAGTTACTCTGGGTTGAAGTCTCAGCTGTGGAGAAATACCAGAAATTAAGTCACCCCACCACCCATGGGCAACAACTGGAAAAGGAAAATCAAACCTTCCCACAACCACACACCCAGGGTACCACTTTGTATATTCCTCGGGTGATTGGTCCAGTCTGAGAGATCCAAATCAATTGTCCCAGACAGCACCCAGTCTCAAGTGAGGGAGTTCAAAAGGCCTCTGGCAACTAGAAAGCAGGAGTCTACTGGTTGCTTGAGTTTGACTCATTCTGGTGTTCTATGGAGTTATAAGGACCCACCCAGGAAATGAATTAGGCTGGGAAGGTTGATGCCTCCTTCCCCCACCTTTCACTTCTGTCACAGCCAGTCCCTGGAAACCCCACAGGGCTATGACCCAGTTCACTCGAATGAGCAGATGCTCTAGGGGGTTGAGCCTGCCTGAGTCACAGAGAGATCTTATGTCTCCTTAGGCAGGCCTCCATACTCTGCCACCATCCATCAGGAGAAGCTGAGGCCTGACAAACTCGGGTGGTTAATGGAAGCTGGGGCGGTTCACTCAGTTCCAGCCCCACCCCTGATTTATTTTGCTGACACTTATAGTTGCTCAGGATTTGTGATTCTGTCCTGGCTATATGCCCCTGCAGACCAGGTACTGTTTGAATTCACAGAAACTGCAACTTAGCCACAGTCTCTGCCACTTCCCAGAGCTGGTGGTTCTGTTTTCCCTGCAGTTTGTATTGGGGTGGGTGTGCTTACAGCTCACACTTAGCTTGGAGTTCCAGCCTCAGCCTGGCTGCCTTTGTCTCAGCTATGATCCCCTAAGGGCCGGGTGTTTTTTGGCTAACTAAAGTAGTCCAGGCTCAGCCCTGCCCTGGGAGTTTGCTGTCTCTGTGCATGAATTTTCAATTCTCCATGCTGCCACACTCCGCCCAGACTGGTAGCACCTTAGGCATACCCTTTGCTCATGGTGTCTGCATTACTGTCCCAGATCTATTCTACCAGTGTCTTCCACTAGAGAAGATGCCTGACTTTCTCTGCTTGCCCAGAGAGTTAGGGAGTAACCCCTGTGCCACAGAATCAGCACAGATCTGCAACAGCCCACACCCTGTCCACACCTCTTGAGAAAATGCCTAAGAATCTGGACTCCATGGGGGACAGGCTTCAACATCTTGGGATGAGAGTGGAGGGGAGTGCTGACAGTTCAAAATTGCAAGTGAGAATATATACTGTTTTATATAGTTTTATGCCTGGAAGGGGAGTGACATGGCAACCTACTAGTGGAAGGAGGTCTGATTTTTAGAGGGTCTCTCCTGTGGGATAAAATGGGGGGATGTTTGAACTGTGCTCACTTGTTTGTAGAAAGTATACTGCAAGCCTTTTTCATAGGGAAGGGGACTCCTGTCTGCTTAGCAATGGATTTTGTACCTTTTGTGGGATTGCAGCTCACCTCAGCAGGGTTGATGAGCATTCTTCAACCTTCTCTCTTGGCTCAGCTCCAAACCATCAGCTTACTTGCTAAACTTCTGTCCTTTAATTCTCCTTCTGGATGGGAAGGAGAAAAGCTGGCGCCAGTTGGCCATCTTGCCTCCACCCCTCTCATCAACTTCTTATTATGATTTGTGCCCACCAATCATCCTTTATAATGTCCATCTGTTTTTATACATTGTGTTAGTTGTCTCAGCTGCTATAACAAAATAACATACACTGGGCAGCTTCCAGTGCAGACATTCATTACTCACTGTTCTGGAGATGCTATCAGATTCAGTTCTTGATGAGGGCTGTTCCCAGTTTACAGACTACCTTTCTGCATGTCCCCACATGGTGAAGAGAGAGAGAGAGCTTTGGTCTCTCTTCCTTTTCTTATAAGAAAACTAATCTCACTGTAGGTCCCCCATCCTCATGACTTCATCTAAAACTAATTGCCTCCCAAAGGTCCCACCTCCAAATACTATCTCATTAGCAGTTAAGACTTCAACATATTAATTTGGGAGACATAAAAACCTCATCCATAACATACAGCATTAAGAAAATGAAATAAAACTCCATCCATGGATGGTGTGATAATGATATCTTATTTTAAAAAATCAATTACCAATTGATTTCAATTGCATCGAGTTGAATTGAAATCAATTACAAAAAAAAAATTAAATTCCTTCTTTGTGAATCCATGTTCACAATTTACAATTTAGAATAGATCATACTTAATTAAGGTTGTCCAGGGGAAAGATACATTCCAAAGCAGATAAAACAAATACAGTATCTATCCTCAATTATTCTTCAGGCTATAATGTAAAATACTAAACCAAATGTACACAACACAAATATTGAGCTAGACCAATGCTCAGCTAAATAGATGATGAGGGTTATAATTTATATAAGTTTAAATTGAAGGCATTTTTAGGGAAGAGTAACAAAAGGGAAGATGACAACATTTCATAGCCATTGTTCAACAAATGTAGTTGGAAGTCAATAAGTGAAGCCAGAAGCCTTCCAAAGGAGCTTAACACAATTCTCTATAAAGGCTGATTTTTACCCAGACTGATATATGGAAAAAGTCTTTGCATATTGAGGCTCCACCTTAGCTAGATAAAAGGCAAATGCTCTGAAATAGCTGCTGAATTAAAATCCATTGATCAATGTGTGTAAGACATATGGGTAAATTTCCAACCCTAATGCATGGCTTTAATTAATTCTAAACCCTGAGAAAGTCTGATGGGAATGAAGAATGTGCAGCTGGTTAAGATAGTGCCTTTATTTGAGTACTGTCTGTAAGCCTTCCCCTAAGCTGCTAATAAGACTATACTTTATAGTGGATGTTTATAATGGTAGAAATAATGTTACTTTTCTGCCTTATAAGCATCCATAGTGCTAAAATAAAACAGTGCTATAGAACCTCAAATACATATGGATAACTTCAGTAGCATGGACATGTCTGGAAGGATTGGTCCCGCCTTCTAGAGCACATGAGATATTACTTGACAGAAGTTTATATTTTGGCATTCTTTACCACCAGTAAAGCTTTGTAAACTCACTCCAGCAACTTCAGAAGATCCAATATGTCTGTCCTTGGCCCAGCCTTCTAGTAGGTCAAAGCAGCTTAAACAAAAGAAACATGGAACATTGGCAACTGCCCTACTTATTTGGTCAAAATATAGAACATGGTGAATTCAGGCGGTAGAGTAGTTTCTGTTCTTTTAATCTTGAATTACCTGATTTTACTCTCTATACTAATCAAGCTAACCAATTCATCAGGTTCATTGTATGGATCTCTCTCTCTTTCTCTAATATCTCTCATTCTCTGTCTCTTAACTCAACATTATGAGAACAATCACCGAAGAGAATTCACCTCATCACTGAATTTTTCTGTCCAGAGTGGTTTCACCTGAGGGCAGGAACCAGAGTGCAAGTTTGGCTAGGTACGTATCTGAATATTCCGATTGTATAGAGAGAAACAGGAGTTATCTCTCACAATGTCCCATGAAGTGAAAAATTCCCTGAACACATGAAGAGGAATCATATTATATAAAGCCCAAAGTGATAACAACTATCCATTAAATTTGCACTGGTTTTATCTTTCCTACTAGATTGAGACCCCTGGGAGGAGGTACCAAATTGTACATCCTGTATCATTAAAATTAATTATCATGAGGTTTAAACTGCTAATTCAATAACAATTAGTTGTATGAACAGAACCATGGTACAAACCACTTTCTATAAAAGAGAATTAGTGTTAATATATGATCACTCTAACATAACATCCATGTCAAGATATACTTCTATAAAATATTCTAAGTCATAATTAAGAAATTTCAAGCATATGAAAATATTGGGTACCTGAGACCATTAATTCTTTCTAATTTGATAGTATTTTCCTGACTGGATTTTCTTATTATCTAGAAACATGTCATAGCCAAAATATGCATTTAAAAATCAATACCTCAATAAGCTGTGCTTATTTCACGTCATCGTATTTGTCTTTTTTTTATTTCAAATTAATGTGAAGATACAAACAATTAGGTTACAATGTTTGTAACCTAATTTGGATTTGTTAGGCAGAGTCCCTGTTGTAGTTGTGTCCCAAACCCAAAAAGTGTGCCATATACCCTTACATTGTGCCCGTTAAGTGGAAGCACACCAATTCCCCCCACCCTTTCCCCCTCTCTCCTGCCTTTACCCTGCAAGTTGAATTGAGTTTTTCTCTTATGTGTGTATGTATTAGATCAGCTACTAGCTTCATATTAGTATTGGGTACATTGGATACTTGCTTTTCCATTCTTGAGATACTTAACTAAGAAAAATGTGTTTCAACTCCATCTAGGTTAACACAAAAGATGTAAAGTCTCTATCTTTTTAAAGTCTCCATCTTTTTTATAGCTAAATAATATTCCATGGTATACATATACCATAGTTTATTAATCCATTTCTGGGTTAATAGGCCTTTAGGTTGTTTCCACATGCTGGGAATTGTAAATTGAGCTGTGATAAACAATCTAGTGCAAATAAGAAAATGATTTTTTTCTTCTGGGTAGACACCTAATAATGGGATCATAGGATCAAATGGAAGGTCTAATTTGAGTTCTTTGAGGATTCTTCCCACTTCTTTCCAAAGAAGAAAGAAATTATTTTGCAGTTCCAATAAGTTTGTTTAGAAGTTACAACAACTTTAGTGAGGTTCAAATCACATTCACTAAAGTTTGTACATAATTTCTCTTAAATTAAGCAATTGAACTAAGAAATCTCTATCTTAAAGTTTATAGATACTTCAGTCAGAATTTCCTCCAAGAAGGAAAACATATTCAGAGCAATTTGCAGAATTTTCCAAAGCTTAACAAAAAGAAACTCAAATTTTTTAACTTTACTACCTGATCAACAAATAAGAAAATCCTGTACAAATAAGATAGAGTCACTCAGAGGTGGTAATTTTTTTTTCCAAACAAACAACTGTGCTCCAGTCTAGTGCATGCACATGGGCATTCAGTTCAAGTAAAATATGTCTCTGAAACTCATCACCAGAACCCAAGTCTTCTCAGAGGTTCTACTTTGAGGATGACTTGCACCAATATTGACATTATGAGAATCTCAGAGATCCCTATGTCCAATATCAGCATTTCTGAGTAACTTCCGTTTATTAGGTGGGAAATACAATCATGCCTTGGATCCTCCTAAGAAAATAATTAAAAATTTCTTAGTGGCCAAGTATGGAAATTAACTCACATCCTCACAAATGCTGAACATCACTGGGACCTGACCAGGGCAGGGCTTTCCAAAGAGTCTTCTCGTTAACATATGTCCATTCAATCCCCCAAATCTCCCTAGGAAAGGGTAAGGGTCAAAGTAAATGAGTCATCTAGTTAGTATTAAATGCCAAATTTGTGTCCACTCAGTGCCAAAAGTTCTGAGGTAAAGAAAAAAAGTTAGAAAACAATATTTTCCACCTTTGGTGCACATGTATTTGATTTGGGAAGACAAAAGTAGTACAAAGGATACATGTCAAACTCAATTAAATACTGAATGGATGATGTTAGCCTAAGGAGCACATAGAATGACTATGTTAGTGAAGGGCTAGAAGCATAGGTCATGTGTTTTCTTGCTGTTGAAGGTCATACTTCAGATTGGGGAAGAAAGATATGGAAAATATTGCTAATTAAATAGGTTGTATCAAAGAACAAGTTTTCAGACTATGATATATAATTCCAAAATCGAAGCCTGCTGGCAGGCAAGGGACATATCCCATGAAAAATGAGAAGAAACAAATTACACCATGATCCTGATGGCTTAAAACAAATGGCTAAGCGAGATGAAGATAAATGTCTATCTAGATTATATTGTAAGATAAAATGTAAAGACGAAAAGAAAAATAGTGGATGAGAAACCTCTTCACCACACATACAAAAAAGTTAATAAGCAAGAAAAGAGCTTAAGAGCCTAAGAGGAAACTGTACAAGTATTAGTTTCCTAGGAGAGCCATAACAAATTACTATAAAGTAGATGATTTTAAAACAATGGTATATTCTCTCATAATTCTGGAAGCTGAGATTCTGAAATTAAGGTGTAAGCAGGATTGGTTTCTACTGGATACTGTGAGGAAGAATCTGTTCCCTGTATGTCCCCCAGAGTCTGCTGGTTGCTGGCAGTCCTTGGATTATAGATACCTCATTCTAATCTCTGCCCATCTTCACATGGCCTCCTCCATTTATCTTTATCCTGTAGGTGTGTGCACACGTGCAAATTCCCTTCTTTCCATAAGGGCACCAGTAGGGCACAATCTGATTCAGTGTGACTTCATCTTAATTTAACTGCACATGCAGACCCTATTTCTTAATAAGGCCACACTCACATTTTCCAGGTGGACATAAATTTGGGGGGGACATTGTTCAACTGAGAACAGTAGGCTATGTGAGGGTGGGATGACTAGGGTTGTCTTTTTCACCACTGTGATCTTAGTACCTAGTAGAAGGTTCCCCAAAGGTAGAAGGTTACACACACACACACATGTATGTGTATTTATGTATATAAATACCATATATATGTATTATGCAGATATATTTATGTACACATACCAACAGATGAATTACCTAATAGCACTGCATAAACTAATAAGCTGCATATATCAAATAGATTTGATATTTTAATGTAAAACACTAAAAATATTAAAAGTGTTCCCAAGATTGATTGGCTGAAACTCATGACAAGAATTTGGTAGTAGAGGATATACATTGTATAAATATATTTTTAAAAAACACAAAAAAGTTTTAAAATTAGGTTAAAAAATAAGTTTCTAAGACAAGATGGCAAATTATTTTAATAAAATCTGATTCCTGAATGTAGAAGTTCATAGTGGAGAGAACTTTGAGGACAAGAAAAATATGTTTATGGCAACATTCCACAAACTACTTGAACAGAGAAAAGGAGAAAAGACATGCTGATTTCATGCAAAGACAATATTCTGGTTAATTCACTGTTATCCTGTGTTTAGTCCATCACAAGAAAGGAGAAAAGTATGTTGATCAATGGGAATGTAAAATACCTTACAGGAGTACTAAGCCATCTTAATGTTGGTGGGCATAAAGTTACAGTGAGATAGAAGGAAAAAGTTCTAATGTTACAGTTAATAATAATGTAGAGTGTATTTCAAAACAGCTAAAAGAAAGGATTTTAAGTGGTTTTGCCACAATAAAAAAGTAAATATTTGAAGGGATGGTTATGCTAATTATCTTGATTTGATTAATCTATAATGTACACATGTATCAAAACATCACCGTGTACCTCATAAATATATAAAATCATTACCTGATTCACTTTGTTGCCCACAGTAGAGTGCCAAGGTGTCACAGCTCACAGCAACCTCCAGCTCTTGGGCTTCGGTGATTCTCTTGCCTCAGCCTCCTGAGTAGCTGAGAGTATAGGCACCTGCCGCAGCACCCAGCTATTTCTTTTGTTGCAGTTTGGCTGGGGCTGGGTTTGAACCCACCACCCTTGGTATATGGGGCCAGCACCCTACTCACTGAGCCACAGGCACCACCCAAAATAATAGTTTTTTTTAAAAGAATTCATAGTGAGAGAAATGAAACACCAAATGCAGTCAGTCATGTATCCCCACCACACAAATTATTGAAAGTGAGGAAAAAGTGTAGCACATTCTTTGAGGAGAGAATCCAAGACAGAAGGACAATGATGATTCTTTCTACTTCAGTGCCTGCCACGTCACTTCATATATAATTCAGTAAAGTTTTCCTGTGTTGTCAAGAAGACAAATAAACAGGGGAAAAGATCAAGATGAAGGACAACAACAAAGGGAAGAGACAGAAGCAGGCAGAGAGGCAGGAGGAGAGATGGAGAAACAAAGAGAGACAAAATGAGACCAGAGAAAAAGAAGTGATAAACACAAAGATGGGGGGAGAGAGAAAGAGATGGAATAATAAAAACAGACAAAGGAGGGGGGGAGGAGGCAAGATGGCGGTCTGTAGCAAGCTTTCTGCAGACACTCCTGTCCACAAGGAGAGTTAAAGGACAGAAATTTAGCAAGAAAGCCAACGGTTTGGAGCTGAGCCAAGAGACAAGGTCGAGGAACGCACATCAACCCTATTGGAGCGAACTGTGACCCCAAGGATACTAATAAAAGCTCAGATTTCAATCCAGAGTAACAGATTCTCTAGGGTCTAAAGACCAGCTGAAAATAAGACAGAGCCACTTAACCCCACCACACCAAGAAGGTTCCCAGTTTTGCAAGCAGTGGCAAA
>CAUYON010115044.1:0-10632 GCA_963573935.1 Arctocebus calabarensis | reverse complement strand
GGCTGCAACCAAAAAATGGCCAGGCATTGTGGTGGGCGCCTGTAGTCCCAGCTACTTGGGAGGTGGAGGCAGGAGACTCGCTTGAGCCCAGGAATTGGAGGTTGCTGTGAGCTGTGATGCCACGGCACTCTATTCAGGGTGACAGCTTGAGGCTTTGTCTCTAAATAAATAAATAAATAAATAAAAATAAACAGACAGGGCGGTGCTGTGGCTCAGTGAGTAGGGCACCGGCCCCATATATCGAAGGTGGAGTGTTCAAACTCGGCCTTGGCCAAACTGCAAAACAGAAAAATAGCTGGGTGTTGTGGTGGGCGCCTGTAGTCCCAGCTACTAGGGAAGCTGAGGCAAGAGAATCGCCTAAGCCCAGGGGTTGGAGGTTGCTGTGAGCTGTGTGATGCCACAGTATTCTTCCAAGGGTGATAGAGTACTATCACCCTTTTTTTCTTTCTACAAAAAGAAAAAGAAAGAAAGAAAGAAAGAAAAAGATGGCTATTATAAAAAAACAAAACAAAAACAAACAGAAAATAAAAACCATTGGCATACCTGCAGAGAAGTTAGAACCCTTTTGCTTTGCTGATGGGAATGTAAAATGGTGCAGCTTCTGTGGAAATGACAGTTTCTCAAAAAATTAAAGAGGATTATCACATGATCCAGCAACTTCACTTCTAGGTGTATACCACAAAGAACTGAAAGCAGGGGCTCAAATAGATATTTGCACAACAATGTTCATAGCAGAGAGCGTTATTCACAACAGACAAAAGCTCTAAGCCACCCAAACAGTCCAGATAGATGAGTGGATAAACAAAATGTGGAAAGACAGTTATTCAACCTTAAAGAGGAAGGAAATTCTGATGCGTGCTGCAACAAGGTGGAACTCTAAAATCATTATGCTCAGAGAAGTAATACACAAGAAAACAAATACTGTGTGATTCCACTTCTTGGAGGTACCTAGAATAGGCAAATTCATAGAAACAGAAAATAGGTTAGAGGTTAGAGAAGTTAGAGGGAGAGGCAATAGAGAGTTAGTGTTCCATGGATACAGACTTTCTATTTAGGGGTGAGAAAGTTCTAGAGGTGGGTAATGCTGCCATTTGCACAATGTGCGTGCACTGAAAGCCACTGACCTATACACTTAAAAATGGTTAAAATGTCTATTGTGAACTTTCTTCTGAGTAAAATGGTTAAAACGGTAAAAATGGACCTGGTGCAGTGGCTCATGCCTATAACCCTAGCACTCTGGGAGGCTAATGGGAGCGGATTGCCTGACCTCAGGAGTTGATGACCAGCCTGAGCTAGAGCCAGACCCAATCTGTAAAACACAGCTGGGTAGGCTCCAGTGCCTGTGGCTCCAGCGTCTAAGGCGCCAGCCACATACACCTGAGCTGGAGGGTTCAAATCCAGCCCGGGCCTGCCAAACAACAATGACGGCTGCAACCAAAAAATAGCCGGGCGTTGTGGCGGGCGCCTGTAGTCCCAGCTACTTGGGAGGAGGAGGCAGGAGGATTGCTTGAGCCCAGGAGTTGGAGGTTACTGTGAGATGTGATGCCACAGCACTCTACCCAGGCAGACAGCTTGAGGCTCTGTCTCCAAAAATAATAATAATAATGATAATAAACAAAAAGAAAAATTAATAACTAAAAAAAATAAGATGGTAAAGATGGCAAATTTTATGCTATGTATATTTTACCACAAATAACTTTTTAAGTCTGGTCAATCTTTTGTTGTTTTTTTTTAGGCAGAGTCCTGCTCTATAGCCCCAAACTAGACTGCCATGGCCTCAGCCTAGCTCACCACAACCTCAAACTCCTGGGCTCAAGCAATCCTCCTGCCTCAACCTCCCAAGTAACTGGGACTATAGGTGCCTACCATAACACTCCCCTACTTTTTCTATTTTAATAGAGATGGCGTCTTCCTCTTACTCAGGCTTGTCTTTTTTTTTTTTTTTTTTTGAGACAGAGTCTCAGGCTGTCACCCTGGGTAGAGAGAGAGCCATGGCATCACAGCTCACAGCAACCTCCAACTTGGGCTCAAGAGATCCTCTTGCCTCAGTTTTTCTATTTTTAGTAGAAATGGAGTCTCGCTTTTGCTCAGTCTGGTCTCGAACTCATGAGCTCAAGCTATCTACTGCGCCTGGCCGGGAAAATCTTTTCTGATTTTGAGATAGCTTAAGGAAACTCACTAGATTAAAAAAAAACTTTTTCAGAGCTCCACAGTACCACCTGTAGAACAAACTGGTAGGGATAATTCAATTCTATCTTTAATGAGTTACTTTATCAAAGTCTGTTCTTAAGAAATTTATGAATAAGAGCTGGGCGTGGTGGCTCATACCTGTAATCACAGCACTTGGGAGGCCAAGGGAGGTGGATTGCCTCCAGCCTGAGCAAGAGCAAGACCTCATCTCTAAAAATAGCAGGTGGCTTGGTGCCTGTGGAACAATGGTTATGGCACAAGCCCCATATACTGAGGGTGGCGGGTTTGAACCCAGCCCAGGCCAGCTAAATGACAACTGGAACAAAAAAATAGCCAGGTGTTGTGGGCACCTGTAGTCCCAGCTACTTGGGAGGCTGAGGCAAGCGAATTGCTTAAGCCCAAGAGATTTTTTTTCTGAGACACAGCCTCAAGCTGTCACCCTGGGTAGAGTGCATTACCACTGTGGAGTCACAGCTCACAGCAGGCTCCAACTCCTGGGCTTAAGTGATTCTCTTGCCTCAGCCTCCCAAGTAGATGGGACCACAGGCGCCCGCCACAATGCCCAGCTATTTTTTGGTTGCAGCCGTCATTGTCGTTTGGATGGCCTGGGCTGGATTTGAACGTGCCAGTTCAGGTGTATGTGGCTGGTGCCTTAGCTGTTTGAACCACAGGCGCCGAGCCAAGCTCGAGTTTGAGGTTGCTGTGAGCTATGACACCATAGCATTCTACCAAGGATGACATAGTGAGACTGTCTGAAAATAAATAAATAAATAAATAAATAAATAAATAAATAAATAAAAATAGCCAGGCATTGTGGCGGGTGCCTATACTCCCAGCTACTTGGGAGGCTGAGGCAAGAGAATCACTTAACCCAAGAGTTTGAGGTTCCTATGAGCTATGATACCATGGCACTCTACCAGGGTGACAAAGTGAAACCCTATCTCAAAAGAAAAAAAAAGACGTTTATGAATTAAATATCCAAATAGTTCATTTTAAGGAACTGAACTATTTGAGAGTGTGGGTGCTTCCATCTGCTCTGGTGGAATTGTGAGCTGTTCCAGGTTTCATCTCTCTGCCGGGGACCCATCTCCACTGTGTCAGGTTAATAAACACGATGGGGAAGATGGTGATACAAAGGTGGAAGTAAAGAGCTCTCGATGGGGATGCCAGCTAGGAGTGGGACAGATGCTCAGTTGGAAGAGAGTAACCAACACAAGTGTAATTGGGGTTTACTGGTCATTTTCTCACAGCTGCAGCTCCCATGGACATGTGCACACATCCCATACACTGTGTCCACATATGCCATATGGTAAGTAAGCAAAGTGAGCCTTACTACTAAGGAAGGTATTGCACATTGTGGTCCTTTGTATTAGGGGCTGCAAATTCAAATGTGTACAGGAGCCAAGTGGGCATGGTGGGAACTGTGGCTAACCAGGCAGTGTCTACTCTGTTAAAATAGCCAGGCACCACTGGGGTAGACAGTTATTGCCATACAGAACACAGACTCACTGTGGCCAGGATGTTTTCAAGAGGATCCGGAAGTCACTTTTCCCAATTTGTGAATGCTGGCAATTAACATTTGCATACATATATGCACACATACATTTTGGAGACCCAACAAAACACCTTTGCAAGTCTGATACTGGCAAGGGGCTACCTACCTGCAATCTCTGCTTTATAGGCTACCTCTATTTCCACTCGAACACATCTAGTCAGGCAAGGTGACGAGAAGATCAGGGCTTTAGCCTGGCCTTCAGAACGCTTCAAAATCCATAATCTGGCCGTAAGCCATCTCTTCAAACTTCCTCTCGGGTTTCTGTGATCCCTCCCTAGGTCAGCTAGACTGGCCTCTCCCTTGCTGCATACTAGGTCCCTTTCCTTCCCTCTCCTGGGTGTGACTTACCCTTTATTTGAAAACCCTTCCTTCCTCTTTATTTATTGAAATCCTACCAGTTTGTGTGAAGTTCAAGCTTAAATCCAATTCTCTGATTTTTCTTTTGCCACTTAAGTGTTGTCTGCTCTTGAGGAGTTTATGAATTAAATATCATTGGGCATGAAGATCATTTTTCCTGTTTATATATGTGATTCTTCCACATAGGCAATAAACTTGAAGATGGAAGGAACTGAGAATAACAAACAGAGGCTGAACATAGAAGAAAAAAGGTGAGTGGGAGCCTTGGACTGTTGGCTTCTTTATGTGAGTTGTTCAGTTTTTAACAGACTCTTCAACACAGGTGCCACTGCAGAGAAATGCTGACAATCAACAAGATAGGCAGTTGTATAGAAGTTTCCTACTTCCTATACTTTATAAGCTATTTGTTGTTTCCAATACATTTGTAACTTTTTTTTTTTTTTGAGACAGAGTTTCACGTTCTTGCCCCTGGTAGAGTGCTAAGTCGTCGTAATTCACAGCAACCTCAAACTCTTGGGCTAAAGCAATCCTCTTGCCTCCAGCCCAAGAGGGTCTCACTCTTGCTCAGGCTGGTCATAAGCTTAAGAGAAAGAGACCCACCCAGAGTGCTGGGATTTCAGGTATGAGCCACTGTGCCCAGCCCAATATATTTGTAACTTTATTGTGAATATTATACAATGTTGTCAAAAAAATTATCTTTTATTTAATTTTGAAGAGTCACTGTAGAAATTCTTTCCCCCCCAAAAGCCTTTAAGAGTAAAGAGGTCAGGCATGGTGGCTCACACCTATAATCCTAGCATTCTGGGAGGCTGATGTGGGAGTATCACCTGACCTCAGGAGTTTGCCTGAGCATGAGCGAGACCCCATCTCTACTAAAAATAGCCGAGTGTTGTGGTGGGCACTTATAGTTCCAGCTACTTGGGAGATTGAGGCAAAAGGATCAATCGCTTGAGCCTAGGAGTCTGAGGTTGCTGTGAGCTATGATGCCAGGGCACTCTACCTCAGGAGAGCAACAGAGCAAAAAAATAAATGAATAGGGCGGCGCCTGTGGCTCAAAGAGTAAAGCACCGGCCCCATATGATGGGGGTGGCGGGTTCAAGCCCCGCCTCGGCCAAAATCGCAAAATAATAATAATAATTAAATACAAAGAGTAAGGATTATTGGGAGAGGGTAAGGGCAGACGGGTGAAAATCTACCTAACGGGAACAATGAACACTACCTGGGTGACAGGGACACTTACAACCATGACTCGAACATTATACAAGTCATCCATGTAACCAAAGGTACGTGGCCCCATAACTCTTTGAAATTAATAAAAAAAGTAAAGATTATTGTACTTTATTCTCCAAAAGGAGGTTAAGAGGACAGATGAACTCTAGGGAGCTTGAAGCTAAAGTACTTTAGAATAATAGGTGTGATGGAATTTGTTTCTAAAACAATTTCTACAACATTAAGTAGCTGACATTTTATAAAGTGTTTGCTATGTGCTAGGTACTTCTAAAAACTTCACATATTAATTCATTTAATCCTTCATACAACCCTATGAGGTAAGTATTTCTACTTGATAGATGGGGAAATTGAGGCACACAGCAGTTAGGAAGTGACACAAGTGACCTTCACAAAGGTGCTGGGTGAAGACTGCTGCTCTTTAGTCTGCAGGTCAGGGAGGCCAGGAACCTCGGGGTGAGGGGGAAGCTGTCCATGGCTGATTTGCCTGCAGAGGGGTGCAGAGACCAGTCAGAGGTAAGTTGGGGCTCAATCTAGGCAGCTGATTCCCATGACAGGTCTTAGCTATTAGATGTATCTTAGACCCAAAGGGTGCTAAAGGATGAGGCATGATAAGGGGGAAAGGTCACCCTAGTCTAGGGTTTACCCATTTCATATTAGAGGTATGCCCTGTTTATTAAGTGCCAAGTAGAAAGTGTTTGTGTGATCAGAATATACCAGTCTTTGCAGAGACATCTGTAGTATTAAGAGAAATGGACATCATCAGCTGATAACAAACTTACTATCACCCCATCAGCCTTTGCCCTTTAGAAATGTACTTTAGAGATGTATTTGGAAACTCCCTTGGTCCTGTATCTACAGCAGCATTCAACAGACAAGCCTGAAGTGCCTTTACTAGCTTCTGGATCTTACAACAAGTTAGCCCTTGCAGCATCAACTCACTAAACTATACCCCCGATGACAGATCTTCTACAAGGTCTTCAGTTGTGTAACCTGCATCTCTCCTGGCTAGCCTGCTCTGGAGGTGGGCACCATGCCTCCTGCTGACTGTCGGATTTTTATGTGCTGAGCATGTTCTTACAAGTTAGATGTTCAACACAAATGTGCTGATTTGGCTGGTTATATAAATCACATTCTATAGTACAGGAGTTGTATGAACAACTGTTTTTTAAGAAAGGCTTGATTTATATATATCTGAATACTTTCCCTGGAAAACTGCTAACTCTTCTCTGCAGTTTAGGCTGGGGGCCAATGGCTGATAAAGAACACTACAGAGTAAACCAGAAATGGACAAACTGCAGATTTGACAACAGAAATAAGACTTCAGGGATTTTTACTGGTTCTATCTGGAAAGATTTTATGCTGAAGGTATTATGGTGCTAGCAAAACTCTTGCTCTGCTGAAGGCAGCTCACGTTGCTCCCTCATTACGCAGCCCTGAGGCCTTGCGGCTATGTCTGGACCTGCATTTCCAGCACCTTCCAGTCACTCTGACAGTGAAGCGCAGTCGTGGTCACCCCATATGGCCTCCAGGTAGGTACCTCCTCCTGGTGCAGCTGGTCAAGGCCACCGAGACTCACCAAGAGGGTAAGGAGCAAAGGTGCTGGGTGAAGACTGCTGCTCTTTGGTCTGCAGGTCAGGGAGGCCAGGAGCCTGGGGGTGAGGGGGGAAGTTGTCCATGGCCGATTTGCCTGCAGAGGGGTGCAGAGACAGGTGCGGTGGTGGTGGCGGTGGTGGTTGCTTCACGAGCAGGGCCTGGGCCAGCTGGCGCTGGTGCTGCTGGATCTGCTGCTGCAGATTGGTGATTGTGCGCGCGACCTGGCAGGCAGAGACAAGTGCACCTCAGCTGGGTGGGTAGGACACGACGCTCTTGACAAGTCTTAGGGCCAAGCATACTTTACACAGTGTCTAGGCTGAGGCCCCCAGGGCCGGGCCAACCTCCTCCCTGGCTGATCCTAGGACTTCTCAAAGGGGAGGTGTGACTAGAGGAAAACCAACGCCAACCTAAGAGTTCATCAATTAGCATCTTTTTTTTTTTTTAAGACAGAGCCTCAGGCTGTCACCCTGGATAGAGTGCTGTGGCATCACAGCTCACAGCAGCCTCCAATTCCTGGGCTCAAGCGAGCCTCCTGCCTCTGCCTCTCAAGTAGCTGGGACTACAGGCACCCTCCACAACGCCCGGTCATTTTTTGGTTGCAGCCGTCATTGTTGTTTGGTGGGCCTGGGCTGGATTCAAACCCGCCAGCTCAGGTGTACGTGGCTGGCGCCTTAGCCCATTGAGCCGTAGGCGCTGAGCCAATTAGCATCTTTTCTATCAAGGAAAGTTACAACCAGTCATGAAAATCAAGCTGGACAAAACCTACTTGTTGCTCCTGTTGTCTCATGGGTCCGGAAACATTACGCTGGGCCTGTAGCATCTGCTGCTGGATTTGTAAACGTTGGTATGCCTGTTGACAGAAAGAAAAGAGTTGAAATAAGAAAGCATCGACAAATGGTTTAATTTCCTGACAGAAGTCAAAAAGAAAAAAAGAGAAACTGGTTGTGTATCTTGATCTCCTAACCCACAGTTCTCAACGTGTGGGTCATGACCCACAGGAACTGTATTAAAGGGTTGTGGCATTAGGAAGGTTGAGAACCACTGTAACCACACCGTGGTTTGAGCATATTGTGGAACAGAGGCACAAAGTGTCTTACCAAAAAAATTTTTTTTGGTGATACTGACCCCCACTAGAGGTCAGTAGGGTCATCATAGTTCACTGAAACCTCTAATTCCTGGGCTCAACCCATCAGGCCCTCCTGGCTCGGCCTCCAAGTAGCTGGGACTACGGGTGTACAGCACAATACCTGGCTAATGTTTTTTCTAATTTTTGAAGAAACAAGGTAAGGTCCCACTCTTGGTCAGCCTGGTCTAAAAGTCCTGAGCCCCAGCGATACTCCCACCTCAGCCTCTCAGAGTGCTGGGACTGTAGGCATGAGCCACCATGCCTGGACCTAAAACTTTTTTTGTGTATGTGTGGCTGGGGCAGAGTTTGAACCCACCACCTCTGGTATATGGGGTCGGCGCCCTACTCCTTGAGCCACAGGCGCTGCCCATAAAACTTTTTTTTTTTGAGTGCGGTGGTGTCACAGCTCACAGCAACCTCAAACTCTTGAACTTAAGCGATTCTCTTGCCTCAGCCTCCCAAGTAGCTGGGACTACAGGTACCAGCACCAGTCACAACGCCCAGCTATTTTTTGTTGCAGGTGTCATTGTTGTTTAGCAGGCCCGGGCTGAGTTCGAACCTGCCATCCTTGGTGTATAGTGCCCTATCCACTGAGCTATGGGCGCCACCCAACCTAAAACTTTTTAAATACATAAATGTTTAGTCAATACCTTTGCTTAGTGTTATGAGGTCTGTCAACAACTATTTTTCAGCTAATGAAGAGATCAAAATTTTCTGCTCAATTTATATAAACTAAAAATAAAAAAAAAAAAAAAGGCAAAAAAAACCCTTTGTTCTTAAAAAGTTCAGAACAACCTAGACAATAAGGCAGAGTGCTGGTAACAGGCTGTCCCCAGGGTTGGAGAACACCTGTTATACAGCTCTGAGTATTGGGAGGCTGTGTGATTTTCATCAATACCATGGGACTAAAGCTGAGGGAGAACCTAAAATACAGATTTGTGGGCACTTTTGTCACATAAACCTGCCATCTACTGAGTTGGTTCAAATGATGGCAATATTTATTCTTCTGATACATACTCTGATGCAAAAGGTTAGATCATTTGATTGTCTGAAAATGTTGGTTAAATGTCACATTTTTTCTTACGAAGATTTTTGGTGGCATTTTTGGCAAAAGGACTATTAAAGTAGAAATTACACTATTAGCACTACCTCACCGATCTATAATTTATGGAAGAATAAAATATCATTGTTTCAACAAATCCTGATAGGCCCTAAAATTTAATCTTAGGAAGCATCAAAACTTTTTTTTTTGGCCGGGGCTGAGTTTGAACCTACCACCTCTGGCATATGGGGCCGGCGCCCTACTCGCTGAGCCACAGGCGCCACCCCAGAACTTTATTTTTCTAATTTTTCTGAAAAAAAAAAAACAAAAACCAAAACCCAAAAAAACATTGTTTTAAAAATAGAACAGACTAAATATTAACCCAAGATTTTCTTTTCTTTCTTTCTTTCTTTTTTTTTTTTTTGAGACAGAGTCTTACTTTGCCACCTGGTAGAGTCCCATGGTGTCTCAGCTCAAGCTCAAGCTCTTGGGCTCTTGGGCTCAAGTAATCCTCTTGCTTCAGCCTCCCAAGTAGCTGGGACTACAAGTGCCAGCTGACAATGCCCAGATATTTTTTAGAGATGGGGTCACGCTCTTGCTCAGGCTGTTCTCGAACTCGCAAGCTCAAGCAATACACCTGCCTTAGCTTCACAAATTGCTAGGATTATAGGCATGTGCCACCAGGCCTGGCTTCTTTCTTTTTTTTTTTTTAAAAAGTCACTAGTCAACAGAAGAGAAATAGATTTTCTTGATAGTCCTCAAGACTGAAAGATTTGCAGCAGCTCTCAACCTGTGGGTTGCGACCCCTTTGGACTGTATTAAAGGTTCGCAGCATTAGGAAGGTTGAGAACCACTGTTCTAGCACATTTGTATGGTATTCAGCTCTGTGTAATATCAGAACACAGCAACACCTGCAATATCTTTAAGGGTCAGCAAGTGGGGTCCCTCCCCAGCCACAGTTCTAAGCTACTGTGTGCCTGCTCTCAGAGCTGTCTCCTTCCCTTCCCTGAGGTCAGTGGTCTCAAGCCGCTGCCTGACTGCACAGGTGTACCACCCAGCCATAGTGAGACCTCACCACCACACCATTGGGTAAACACCTCTCTTTTGATAGATATAGAAATTGTTTCTGAGGGTTAAGCCACAGTCCAGAGTTGACATCTAGAGCTCTCTGTTCTTCTATTAAAGTAAGGACACAAAGAATGTGTCTCCAGGATACTTCCTTCCTTCCATTTTCCCATCCTTCCCTGTTGCTTATAGAAAAACCAGATGCAAAACTTGTTGGGTCTCTGTTTACAACATGGTAAAGTGGGAGGATTCTCTTATGAGCAAAGGTTTTATGGCAATAACTCTGTCTACTGGACTCCCCCTACTTTCAGGTTCCTGCATGATTCCTGGTCATTTTTTTTTTTTTTTTTTTTGAGACAGAGCCTCAAGCTGTCACCCTGGATAGAGTGCTATGGCATCACAGCTCACAGCAACCTCCAATTCCTGGGCTCAAGCGAGTCTCTTGCCTCTGCCTCCCAAGTCGCTGGGACCACA
>CAUYON010115043.1:0-17321 GCA_963573935.1 Arctocebus calabarensis | reverse complement strand
CCTTCCCTCTCTCTGCTCTTCCTTTCCCCACCCCTCCCTCATTCTTCCTCTCTCTGCTCTCCCCTTCCTTCACCCCCACCGTGTCAATAATTGTCATTAATTGTCCTCATATCAAACTTGAGTACATGGGATTCATGCTTGATTTTAAGTTCTTTGATAATAAGGACCTTAACTTATTCATCTTTATATCCTTGGTATGTCCACTGTCCAATTCATGATAGGTATTATATAATTGTTTGTTTAAAAAAGAGATGAACTAATGTATAAACCTGGTGTCACTGGAAATTGGTCACATCATGAGGACACTGTGTGTGTATTATACACTTGCATGTAAATTATACATTCATCTCCATAACATTGCCTACTAAATCTTGCTTACATTCTAACTGGAAAAGTAATAACCAGTAAAATGACAGCTAATTCAATCAAATTGTTTTCTATGTTCCTCCTATGTGTACAATTTTGCATATGTTGATACTAATCATCTTGGATCAACCCTGTACCCAGCAGTTTGTCAAGGCTGACATGAATCATCAGTGTACTGCTAGAGACATATGGCTGGTTTTTCCTTCTATCTGAATAGTGTAGCATTTCCTACCTGAAATAACTGACTATAAACTATTAAGATCATGCATATGGGCTGTGGCAGGTAAGGATAAAATCTGCAGGTGACAGATACAGGGCAGGAAAATAGTTCTTAGGGACAGAGAAGCTGGGGACCAATGAGAGAAAGGGACTGCTGGAAAATGCAGAACACCTGTCAATCATCTGGTAACATCCCATATCTCCCATAAGCCTTCCTCTGGACCATGCTAATAAAAGAAAACCACCCAGGAGTTCTTAACATCTTTACCCACTTGTGGAGGCTGACTGTTCCTTTCTCTGTAATGTATTTTTGCTTTGTATAGCTTCTAGCTTTTCTGCAATAAAAGCTGTTTGTGTGGAATTGCTTCATGTCTGCAGTCACTCCATCATACTGGCCTTGTCTGTGATTCTTCAAAGCAAGGAGCCAAAGAACCAGAACAACAGTCCACCAAGAGGATAGACCTAACATAAACTAAGGTAGTATAATAGGAACTAATGGACCTTTTCACAAATTCTAGCATTATGGGGAAGTACACTGACTGGACAGGACATTCAGAGCTCCCACTCTGTCACTAAATAGCACTCTAACCTCAGACAAGTCACTTTCTCTGTGCTATCATTTACTAATCTGTAAAATACATAGGTAGAGCCAGAGACCCCTTGTCACTTGTAGCTTTAACATTACATAAGGTCCATGAGGACAGTGACTCAGGGCCTGGAGACTCAAGGACGCCAGACAAAACTTTTTCAATGAAGAAACAAAGGAGCATCTAAATTTAATCAAATCTATAGACAATGTGTCTCCCCACAAAGCAGAAATGACCTTAGTGAGTAAAAACAGAGAAAGAATCTGAACATGTTGAAAATTGAAATTGTATTATACTTGAAAGAAATTTCCACGGGGATTCAAGTTCTATCTATCAAAATTCAGTGACACCTCCGCTATACATGAAAAATAGCTCTCTGACCAAAAGGTGTAATGAATTAAAGAGATGAGTCTTCCCTAAAGCATACGGAGGAGGTTCTGCCATGTGATTAGTATGAATATATTATGTACAAAATTAGGCACTTCCTTGGCAATATTTAGTTAACACCTTCAGAACTGAGGCTACCATACCATTAACAAGAGTAATATTTTATTTAATCCTATTAAATGTCTTGTCAGATGACTCTAAATTATCCCCTGTGAAATTTTTCAATCTTCAGTCTGAAAAGAGTTTTAATCATAACCATTTATTCAAACTTTCTGTTTCTCCCTCAGACAATAATTTATAGTCAACTACAATAACAACAATACACATTTTTTGATTAATAATAATCAAAATTATTATTACAGATACATTCACAGACGATGTACCATGGTCCATATATGATTCTGAACATTTTACATACATTATTGTGTTTAATACTTGTGATGACCCTATGAATTAGGTGTCATAATAATCATTTTAAAGATAAGCAAATGAAGCTCAGGAAGGTTAAATAACCTGCCCAATGTACTCATAGCTCATGATCAAGAGATCTAGGACATAAACCCCAGCCTCACTGACTGCAAAGTCTAAAGCTGTTATCCATTGTGTTATACTGTTAAATAATACCTTGGTGTTGGATTATTATTCTTTCCATAAGTGTTTATCAAACACTAAATTCTAGGAATTATACTACACGTGAAAATAAAGTAGGGAGAAAGATAGAGCCTGTGCCTTCACTAGCAGAGAAGACAATGAACTATGCAATAACAGTGTGATAACTGCTATGATGGTGAATGAGGGCTCTGCAAATCACAGAGTAAACACCTTTTAAATGTAAGGTCAACACAAAAACTCACCTCTTGGTTGAATAAACCTGCCTCAGTTTTGTATATGTAGCAGTTTCTGTAGAGACTGACAGTGAATTAAACTGGTCACACATGCACAAGTAGATTTTCTGAAGCTATAATTTTCATTAGATAATGAACATTTACCTATCCCTTAGGATAACACTGGACATTATCGGCCTGCTAGACAGTTTCTGCAGCATACAATTAATGAAATGGAGGATTTGCTATTTCCTTTCTTAGAAAAACCTAATAATTTCATATAACAATAGTGAAATACGTATATGAGCCTGAATGCATGTATTCTGTAAATTAAATTATCAAATTAAAATTCATAAATGTTAGCAAAAGACAAGGTTAATATCAATAGGTGATTTTCTTTGGTAATATAGAAAGAACTTAATAATAATAGTTCCTTTCTAATTTTATTTAGAGGATTGAAATGCCCACATCCATTGGTATATATGCAGCAATTTGCCTACCTGCCCCTTGGGGGTGAGGCAGAATCTTAAAATCATAATACATATTATAATGACTACAATTATTGAATACATATGTATATCAGGCATTGTGCAATGTGCTTTATAAGCAATATTCCATTTGACCCTCACAAGAATAATCATCGCATCTTGCAGACAAGAAAAGTGAGAGTTAGAAAGAGAAGTATCTTACCTAGGAATGTGGATCTGAACCCAGAGAATCAGAATATAGAACCCAGAATCTTAAACCAATACAGACATGAATAACCACAGGTAAATTATTTAGCAAAGACCTGCACTTAGTAATTTGTTTACAATCACACAAAAAGGAGTTGACTGTTATACATGAGACTAGACACATCATTGAAAACCAGTTTCAGGACCAAGACACTCATCCTCGCTGGATCCCCCACTTTTGGGGAGGCTGTCACTGTGATCTAAGCCCCTCCATAATCAATTAGAGATTGGCAATCTTATTTAAATAAAATGTAAAATTGGTCTCAAGGAGAGAATAAATTTTTTAAAAAGTGGAAAGTGTTGGGAAAAATTGGAACACCACTTCTTGCCCACCAGATCTTTCTTACAGAATAAGGTTCTTTACTCTAAGGGTCTTATGGATGGTTTGTAAGGAACCACATGAAACTTTTTGTATTTATAACAATCTTCCTTTTGTGGGAGTGGGGTAGAAAGTAAAGTACATAGCTTTAATCAGATTCAAAAAGGGGTCTGTGACATAAAGAGGAAAGCATCTGTTCTTTAAATGAATGTTTAAATCTTTTCCAGAAATCTGGAACATTTGCATGATATATACAGAATTCCTCTACTAGCTTCTTTTCCTCCATCTCAACCATGACTCTGGCCTAACTCCTAAAGTTCTCCCTCATCTAAAAATCTCAGAAACTCTCTTTCTTGACTCTTGTCCTACCTTCTTCCCATCCCAATTTTGCCGATAACTCCCAGGGACAAGCTCCGTCTGTGGCAATCAAAGGGACGGAGAAAAATGACTGAATTCACAATTCTCCAGCCCCACGTGGCATGCCAGCTGCAGTCTGTGCAGACCTATTACAGCAAAAGCTGTGTTATCTGGCTCTTTCCCAACAGGAAAGAACTGGAAACCAGCATTTCTAAAATGCCCCAATACAAATCTCCAATCTAGTAACTGAAATTGATGCCATTGAAATTCAGCTACAGTGACACAACACTTTAAAAGAAGCCTGATCAAAATGCAAAGCTAAAAGTTGTCTCAGATGACTTGAGCTAAGCATCATAAACCCAGCAGGCAAAAGAAAACTTTACACAGATTGAAACTAAACAAAAACAAAACCAGAGGAAGGTAAAAGATATTTTAAAATACTAAATGAGAATAGGAAATAGAAGTAGTTACAAAACTTAAAAAGTATTTCATAGTCTTTAAAATGATTATTTAGATAGACATTTGGAAAACTATGTAGCACCTAATTTCAAGTAAAAAAAAAGACATACAATTGTTATGATTACAAATATATAAATGTGCATGCACATGCAATGAGAATGGGAAAGTACATGTGAGAATATAATCATTCTTAATTTTAAGATTCTGGCACTCAGAACAATAATTTTTCCTATTTAAATTATATAATGTCAATGGGATAGTGCTTAGTACTTGAAGGGAGAAAGATGGCAATATTCCCCACTAATAATTATTAAAATTCATTAAGTTCAGAGAGGCAATTTATAGAAAAGTATATCTAAAGTTGCTTTTAAATTAAGCTGACTATATCTAGAGACTAAACCTATTTTCTTCCTATCCAAACTATAGCACTTCAAATATTGAAAGCTCATAAATGAAAAGAAAAAAAGTTGACCAAGTTCTTGAGAAATTTAACTCAATTAAAAATGTTGGGGGGGGAGCTTGAATTATACACTCAGTCCTATGGAATGACAAAGAATAGATTTCAGTGCTGACTGTTGGCCAACTCAGCTCCTCAAGACCCATTCACTGAGTGTCTCCCTGGCCTCTGCCTGCCTCCAGACCCCCGTCAGTGCAGCACTGGCTTTGCCATCATATTCCTGCCTCTAGAAACTTGCTTATACCTGACATCAACTTTCCATTTGCCGAATATAAATCTTTTGGTAAATTCAAGTGGTAAGCAGTGGGATTTAAAAAATTTATTAACAAACACACATCCCACATTCACTCTCCCTATTTATTGGCCTTCCTGGTGGACACAGAAGAAATAGAAATTGTTACCTAATAGGCTTAGATCACTAAGGTTCAATGCCCAGGCCTTCTTTACTGCTTTCTTAAGTCTATAGATGCAATTCAGGTCATAACCACGAGGTTAATGGTTGCCTGAGCTTATTTATGATCAAGGTCTTCAAAGGCATGACAAATGAACCTGATACTGTACTCTACTTGGGTTTTTTACATAAGAAATATGACAAGTTAATTATTATACTTTGCTATTGTAACAAATTCTAGTTACTCAGTACACCGAGTGATAAATTTAGGGCAACATTTCAAAAAATACAAATATTTCATCTAGTCTTTGATAGATATCATCTTGAAATTTGTAAAATAATTATTCCTGAATCATAGTCATTTGAAATTCATTTTGTATCTCTGAGCTTCAGTTGCTTCATTAGAATATTGTTATCTGCCTCAAAAGGAGTATGTGGAATCAATGATCTAAGTTTCCTTCCAAATCTTAAGTATAGAACTATATGGTAAGACAAGGAATAACTAGATTTTAAAATAGTTTTACTGTGATTTCCTCAAATAGATGCTTAATATTTATTTAATCAATGTTTTCTTGATGAAAGAGACAACAACACAATGGAAAATATCACTTTTTGCAGAAGAGCTTTGCAAACAAGGTCACAATTAGGTCAGAAGCATCTGATAATGACTCCAGACTTTGCCCTGTTAGATTTTGGCATAAATGTATATGCATATGTATGTGTTTGCATATTTGTATTGAATCTTCTAGCCTCAAAAAATTATGTTTTTTAAATGCCCACATAATATATAAAATATACTCCCTTCCCCACACACAACAAGTCCCCCACTATATGATAATGACTACATTATTACAATAGAACCTGAACAAACTTTTTAATAAGGAAGAATGTAAACAGCTTCCACAGAAGATATCCACCCTCGGGGAAGAAACATATCCCTGACATCTGTAAGTTCCCATTACCTTTTAAACTGAAAACTAATGAAGCTAGAGTTCCAGGAGAGACTACCAAGCCTTTAAGAAAAAGTGAAAAATCTGAAAAGTTTATCCCAGGAGAAACTTCATGTCTCTCATTGCCTTGGCCAATGATAGGCACCAAGCTACTACCTTTGGCTGCTAGTTTATCTATTTCCTTTTGCTTAGCAAGTTTTGGTTGTTTAAGACCATGGTGTTATTTTCTCTTGCTCTAAATATCAGTGTTTCCTCTTTTAGTGAGGAGCAGAAGAAATATGTGTGGAGTGATCACCACCAACAGCTAAAAGGATAAGTAGATGTGAAATGAGAATAAGTAACTACACCTGGTGGTCAGTAAGCACTTTGAAGAAACTTTTTTTTAATGGTATGTACTATGTGTCTTAATATAGCATATATCAATACAAATTTTAAGTAATTTACAACTATAATATTCTGTTTTCTAGTTCCTGCCAGTATCTGACAAGTAACACCCACTCAATAAACTCATTCAGCATCTTTTTGTTGAAAACCTACTATTTACAAGGATCTGATATTTATAATACTTCTTAGAATACAGAGATTTTTAGTTTCTATGCACAAACACAAATACACACACATAGACCCATCCATACCATTCAGTTCACCAGTTTCTCAAAACCTAAGAAATCTAAACCAGGGATTACAAAGGCTCAGCACACAGTTCAAATCATTGTCACTTTTCTTATATCTACACAGTACTTGTTTTTTTCAGACACGTACTGAAAGTCTCACTCTATTGCCCAGGCTACAGTGCCGTGGAATCAGCCTAGCTCATAGCAACCTCAAAATTCTGGGCTCAAGCAATTGTACTGCCTCAGTCTCCCTAGTAGCTGAGACTATAGGCACCTGCCACAACAACCAGCTAGTTTTTCAATCTTTAGTTGAGAGAGGATCTCACTCTTGCTCAAGCTGGTCTCAATGTTCTGAGCTCACACCATTCTCCTCCTTCACTCTCCCAGAGTGCTAGGTTTACAGGTATGAGTCACTGAGCCTGGCCTACAGTATTTTTAAAAATATTTAAATAGTTGCCAATATTTAACATGAGGGAAATTATCGTAGAAAAATCTGTAGCTCTGGTCTCATAGGATTACATGGGCTGGAGATGCAAAGTCGTCCTGTTTGGGTGGGGCATGCATTCTTCAGTTTGCCATCCTCTACCTAAACTACTTATGAAATCACTGTTGTGAAGTGCCAGTGTTTGCCTATTTATCAGCATGGATGTCAGTTTGTTTGAGAGGGGGATGTGGTGTTTCTTTCTAGACACCAAAACACAACTGAACTTGTGCCTCCTGGTCTAACCACATCAGTCATTTTTATGACAAATGTTGTCTCCCTCCTCAGTGCACCTGCTTTGGAAGTTGATAAGTAGGCAACTGAGTGCTTTGCCTAAGTTGAACTATAAAAAAAAATAAGTGCCTAGAAATACTTTTTTGTGTCACCTATCCAAGAAGTGTTTGCACTTTTTTAGTGGTTATTATCTTAGCCCAGATCATTCTCTTCTCTCACCTATTAATCCTCTATTGTTCCCTTTGCCACCCACACCCTTCAAGTCGTCTTCCAAATTGCTGAGTTTGTTTTTTTAAAACAGACCTGATTTTGCCTCTCTCCTATTGAAAACTTCTGTTGGTTATCTTAGCTGGCTACATTTGGAATAGAATAACATCCAAATCCCTCAGCATAGCAAACGTATGTAGCAACTATGAATTTTAAGAGTCTTCATTCTGGATTCCGAAAAATGTAACTTTGTTGTTTTATAATAGCTGAAGCACTCTTTAAAGGGCACATTCCTTCCACCAGAAAGCAGAGAATTCAATGTAGTCAATTTCATGTAAGTTCAGTTACTTATGGGTTTTCTCAATCACTTCAGGTGTAAATACAATTCAAGATTTTCACCTCTCTGTACTCCTCTACTTAGTTCTAAGATTAGTCTACGTCAAAGTGGCTTAAAAATCTTCATGACAAGGGGATGGCAAGGACACAAGGCTCATGTCCACATCTGTCCTCTATCAATTGCAGGGTATATAATCCTAATTGAGTTCTTGACTGTCACTCCCACTCTATGGTAGCATCTGCTGACTTAGAAATCTTTCCATCTTCAGGTACTGTGGTTCAAGCATCATTCAATCTTGGTGTCACCTTGCTATGACTAACAGGTTCCTCTAGGTCTGCAAGTTCTCAGTGAGTAGCCACTAGGAAAACCACTGGCTGATTCTTGTTCCATGTTCTATTTTAAAACATTTGCTATGTATTTTAAGGTAATTTTTCAGTGTGAGGGTATATTCAGAGGAACAGCCTCAAAAGTTAGCACTGTGCCTTGCTTAAAAAACATTTTTTGAATGAATAAAATTTGCCTTACCACCTAGCCTGCTTTCATCTCTTTCTTTGGCTTAATCTACACAGACATATATACATATACAAACACAGTCAGAAGAAGTACAGGGTGTTATAGAAGTGCTTAATAGAGAATACTACCTTTATCTAAGTTTATCAGGGAAGGTCCATATGAGGAAGTGGTACTCAAGTACTGTGAGTATGCTGCATTTTACTCCCACCACATCCCCCTCTCAAACAAACTGACATCCATGCTGATAAATTGGCAAACACTGGCACTTCACAACAGTGATTTCATAATGTCTTTTAAGTCCCAGGATTATTCAGAGATGTGTCAAGAGGCTATGAGAAGGGACAGGGACTTCAATAGAGCAGGGGCTCTGGGTTCCTGCTAGGCAGAACAATGGTCTCCAAAGACACACACATCTGTTCATGACTCTTGCCAATTGATAAATAGGATTGTTAGCTCTCATTCTCTTAAGGTAGATGAATGGCCAACAAACATATGAAAAAAAGGCTGACCTTTGACAACATTCAGTGTCCTTTTCAAACGAGAACACAAAAGATAATAGGCATAGGTAGCACATTTATTAAGCTGATTGAAGCCATCTATAACAAACCCACAGCTAACATCATACTAAATGGTATAAAACTGAAAGCTTTTCCACTTTGAACTGGAACCAGACAAGAATGTCTACTACCACCACTGTTATTCAATATAGTTCTAGAAGTTCTAGCCAATGCAATCAGGCAAGAGAAGGATATATAAGGCATCCAAATGGAGGAAGAGGAGGTCGTACACTCCCTCTTTGCTGATGATATGATCTTATACTTAGAAAACACCAGAGACTCAACCACAAGACTCCTGGAAGTGATTAGGAAATACAGTAATGTCTCAGGGTATAAAATCAAAGTCCACAAATCAGAAGCCTTTGTATCTGACAATAACAGCCAAGTTGAGAAGCAAATCAAGGGCACAATTCCCTTCATAGTAACTTCAAAGAAAATGAAATACTTAGGAATATACCTAAAAAAGAGATGAAAGAACTTTTCAAAGAGAATTATGAAACCCTAAGAAAAGAAATTGCAGAAGACACTAACAAATGGAAGAACATACAATGCTCTTGACTGGGAAGAATCAACAATGTCAAAATGTCTATGCTACCCAAAGCAAACTAGAGATTCAATGCAATCCCTATTAAAATACTAACATCATATTTTGAAGAACTGGAAAAAATAGTACTTCATTTAGTATGCAACCAGAAAAAAAAGTATAGCTAAGGCTTTTCTTATTAATAACAACAAAGTCAAAGGTATAACCCTACCAGACTTTAGGCTGTCAAGGCCATAATGATCAAACCAGCATAGTATTGGCACAAAAATAGAGACATAGACATATGGAACTGAATAGAAAACCAAGAGATGAAACCAGTCTCTACTTGCCATCTGATCTTTGATAAACCAAACAAAAGCATACAGTGGGGAAAAGAATCCCTATTCAACATATGGTGCAGGAAGAACTGGATAACTACATGAAAAGATTGAAGCTTGACACACACCTTTCACTCTTAAAAAAAATTGACTCAAGATGGATAAAAGACTTAAATCTAAGATACAAAATGATAAAAATTTTTAGAAGAAAATGTGAGGAAAACTCTTGATGATGTTGAACTGGAGAAGGATTTCATGACAAAGACTTCAGTGGCCATCACAACAACAACAAAAATTAACAAATGGAACTTAATTAAGCTGAAAAGCTTCTGCACAGCTAAGGACACAACAAACAAAGTAAAATGACAACCTTCAGAATGGGAAAAGTTATTTGAGGGTATCAATCTGACAGAGGGTTGATAACTAGAATCTACAGAGAACTCAAATTAATCAACAGAAAAAGAGTAAACAATCCCATCTACCTCTAGGCAAGGGATATGAACAGAACCTTTTCTGGCAGAGACAGACGAATGGCTAACAAACATTTGAAAAATTTCTGATCATCCCTGATCATCATAGAAATGCAAATCAAAACCATGCTGAGATATCACCTTACCCCAGGGAGAATAGCCCACATCACAATGTCTCAAAGCTGAAGATGCTGGCGTGGATGGAGAAAGATAGGAACACTTTTGCACTGCTTGTGGGACTGCAAACTAGTATAATCTTTTGGGAAGGAAGTATGAAGAATCTTCAAAGAAATCAAATTAGACATCCCATTTGATCCTGCAATCCCATTACTAGGCATCTACCCAGAAGAAAAAAATTTATTTTATCCTATGTTCATTTGCACTGGACTGGTTACAGCAGCTCAATTTCTAATCGCCCAAATGTGGTAACAACCTAAATGCCCACCAACCTAGGAATGGATTAACAAGCTGTGCTATATGTATTCCATGTAATACTATTTAGCCATTTAAAAAGATGGAGATTTTACATCTTTTGTATTAACCCAGATGGAGGCAGAACACATTCTTCTTAGTAAAGCATCAGAAGAATGGAGAAGCAAGAATTCAATGTACTTAATTCTAATATGAAGGGAATAGATGATCTAATACAAGGTGGGGGGAAGGGGAATGACAGATGTGGGAGAGGGGAGAAAGGAGGGGGATGGGGGTCACAGTGTATAGCACACCTCTTGGGGGAGGACACAATTATAAGACAGACGTTACCTAACAACTGCTATCAGTGTAACCTAATTCTTTGTACCCTCAATAAATAAAAAATAAATTAAAAAAACAGAAAAAATGCTTACCATCTCTATTCATCAGAATAATGTAAATTAAAACCACCTTGAGATATCATCTAACCTCAATGAAAATAGCCCACATCTCAAAGTTCCAAATCTACTGATGCTGGCCTGGGCATGGAGAGAAGGGAACACTTTTATGCTGCTGGTGTGATCACAAACTAATATAGCCTCTATGAAATGAAATACGGAAAATCTTCAAAGAGCTAAATGTAGACCTTCCATTTGATTCCACAATCCCTATAGTAGATGTCTGCCTGGAAGTTAAAACAAAAATGTTTTTATCATAAAAACATTTGCACTACAATGTTTATGGCAGCTCAATTCACAATTGCCAAGATGTAGAATCAACACAAGTGCCCATAAACCCATGAATGTATTAACAAATTATGGTGTATGTATACCATGGAGTACTATTCACCCATAAAAGATAGATACTTTACGTCTTTTGTACTAACCTAGATAGAGTTGAAGAACATTCTCCTAAGTAAAGTATTATAAAAATGTAAAAGCAAGTATCCCTTCCTCAATACCAATATAAAACCAATAAATTAACAACTTCACACCCAATCTAGAGAAAAACACAATTAAATTCAAGGGAGTACAGGGGGATAGAGGGAAGAGAAGGGACTAGGGAAGGGGATCCCTGAACCATTACTTAATAGACACAATGTAAGAGTATATGGAACACCCCCTGGATAAAGGCCCCAACTACAATCTGGACTTGACTTAACAGGTGCAAAAAATGTAACCTAATCATTTGTATCCTCATACTAATCTGAATAAAAGGAGGCCCACATCTTAATTCTCTGAACTTGTGGATATATTACCTTACACTGCAAAAAGTACTTTGCAAATGTTATTAAGTTTAAGTATCTTGAGGTGTTTACCTGGATTATCTTGGTAGGCCTAATCGAATTACACGGGTCCTTGAAAGCGTAGAACATTTCCTAGCTGTGATCAGCAAGAGACATGATGAAAGAACTAAGGTCAAAGAGATTCGATGCTGCTGTCTTTGAAGATGAAGGAGGCCATGAGTCAAGGAAGGTGGGAAGCCTCTAGAATCCAAAAAAGGCAAGGAAACAAATTCTCCCTGAGAGCCAGGGAAAAGAAACACAGTCCTTCTGACACTTTTAATTTAGCCTAGTGACCTCCAGAGTTGTAAGATAATAAATTTATGTCTTTTAAGCCACTAAGTTTATGGCCATTTGCTGTGGCACCCATGGAAAACTGGAGCTCCTCTATTACCTATTCCCTCTGCTGCTTCAAACAGAACAGTTCTGCATTTATCTTTTCTTTAGTGGAGTTCTATAGAAAAGTTCATTTGAGGTCAGGATTCCAAAATAAACTCTCTTGTTCCCTTCAAAATACCTTGATATCTTTCCTCTTGCTGTTGCCTTTACTCTCATTTCTGGCCATTTATGTTCTCCTAGTATTCTTCCAGAAATCCTTTGAGAACCAGCTCAGATGTCACTCTTTCTCTGTGTCTGATGTCCCTACCCTATTCTACCCAGGCAGAATTAATTGCTCCTTCCTCTCAGTTTCCATTATGCATGTATTTCTTATTTAACTCTTTATGAATTGAAAATTACTCAGGGACAAGGACCATGTCTCTCCTACACCCTTTTAACAAAACAGCTAGCCAAGTATTTGGCACATAGTAGATACTTCTCTGATCACTGTGCTTAAGTGAGCCTGTGCTTACTATATTTTCAGGCCTAGATTCCATTTGTCTATTTCATAGCACTTAAAATAATTTGCAGTTCTGTAATTATTTTTGTATTTACTATCCATCTTCCCACTAGATTAAGTTTGAAGTCAACATGTCGACCCTATTTATCATGGTATCCATAGCTTCTGCCACAGTGCCACTTATTCCCTCAATAAATATTTAGGTATAAAAACATTGTTGAATGTGTATTCATTTAATTTAATTAGTATCTGGGAGAAAGTGATCCATTTTCAGAGTTAACCCAAAGCATAGCTGTTGAGGATTGCAGAAAGAGACATGCAGCAACGGAGTCCAGAGATCATGTCAGCCACCCTTTCTCAACGCATAGTACCCAACTCTACTGTTGCTAATAGGAATAGCCAGGCCTCATATGACTGAAGCAGCTGCTCACTCCCAAGGGAGTTAATAAATGGAGTCCTGGCACACAGCTTTTAAAGGTTGCCAACTTTAAATACAATTTGTTACAGTGTATTGGAGGCATTCACTTGAGAATAATTAGTAGCCCTTTTGTGCATCAAAAGTGACCAAATCCATAGCATTCCTATTGAGATTGATGACTTTGTTTTCCAAAACTCATCAGAGAAGGAGCTTTTCAATTTCAGTGGTAAAATCAATACTCTGAGCAAACACCCATAATGCATACTGGGTGACTTTTATTAAGTATTTTGGTCTGGTAACTAATGGTTGTTCATATCTACTAATTAGAAAAGTCTAGTTAGAAATGAGATCCCTTTGAATCTGTTTTATAATATAAACATACCTAAGTATTTTAGGTAGGTAGCACTTCTGAGTTTGTTTCTCCTGGAACAAGGCTAACCTTATAAGAAGGTAAGATACACAGTAACCTCTACAGTGTAATTTAAGGAACATCATAAAGATATGCCCTCAAATATATCTCTCCCACTGTTAGTACCACCTGCAAGTTCACCATTTAACAACCTAGCTGTTAGCCATGTACCTAGCTTATAACCATGTACCAACACACTATCCAGTAAAAATTCAAATATGTATCTGGAAAAGGAAGCTCTTGTCCCTAACTATGAATAAAGCTATATAATTATTGATTTTGAAAAGGCTTTATATGGAAGAACAAAAGGAAAACAAGAATCAAAATAAAAGTGAGAGTGTTCTTGTATGATGAAAGGATGGGGAAGAGTTTTAGTAGTAAGTATGGGGTGGGGGAGGGAACTCTGCAGCAGGGGTGAGGTATCACTTCAGGTGAATATGCCCAATCTTAACCTGCCCTAGGAACACCAGGCTCAAATATTTCCCCTCATGGATAAGTTTGTTGCATAGACAAGTCTTCTCTGGGAAAATACAAATCTCTTTCTGAAATCGACCTTCCATGTTTGACAATGCTTAAGCCAAGGTCATTCCTCAAAAATGGTGTACAATTGACCACATTTTTTAAATTTCTCCAGCAATTCATTCTTTTCTGGGCTCTCTCTCCTAGGAAGTGCTATCTTTTCACTCCTTATTTGAACTCTTAAGAAAGAATTTAAAGACTCTAGAGAAAAGCAGTCATCTTCCTGGCTTTATATCTGATTGTGGAAAAAGAAATTGATGCCTATTGAAGAGACATGCGACCTGGAAGAATTACTGGGAAAAAAATTGTGATAACAATAAGGGAGAAAAATTTGGTATAACAATAAGGATTTAAACTGATGGAAAGAGTGCCCCAAATTCCTGAAATTACAGTCATCACCTTAATCTATGGTCAGTCTGAGCATCACTAATGGGATGATTATCACTAGTGAGACAATTAGTGATGTAATGTGATGCAATAAGGACTATCCAACAGCACCAGTAGGATAATCTTGTCAAAAATGTTTGGTTTGACTTACATGGGTGGAGCTGAAACATATTCTTCTTAGCAAAGTATCTCAAGAATGGAAGAAAACGTATCCAATGTACTCAGCCCTACTATGAAGCTAATTTATAGCTGTTGTATGAAGGGTATAACCCAACTAAAACACAAGAATATAGGGAAAGGGGCAAGGGTATGGAGGGGAGGGGAGAGGTTGGGGCGCAGGGAGGGTAATAGGTGGGGCCACACCTACGGCGCATCTTAGAAGGGTACAGGCGAACCTTACTAAATACAGAATACAAATGTCTTCATATAATAACTGGGGAAATGCCAGAAAGGCTATGTTAATCAGTTTGATGAAAATAGTTAAGATTGTATATGAAACCAGCATATTGGACCCCTTGATTGCACTATTGTACACAGCTATGATTTAATAATAAAGACAATAAAATTTTAAAAAAATGTTTGGTTTGAATCTAAACAAGTCTCTATATCCAGTTTTCAGCTTGTAGAATACATAGGGGATAGAGAAACCAGTTAAACAGTGCTTCAAGAAAGCCTAGAAGATGACTGACCTAGTCTCTTCAGAAAGTTCCTATCATGGAGAAAAGAATGTTCAATTTAAAAAATAATTATCATAACAATCAGATCTAATGTATGTTCCTGGATTGAATACTAATATGGAAAAATAGACAAATAAACTTAAAGAATATTTTGAGAACAATGGAAAACTAAATATGTGGGAGGATGGGTGGAGGGAGAGTAATTGGTGGGTCCACACCTATGGTGCATCTTAGAAGGGTACAGGTGAAACTTACTAAATATAAATGTCTGAACACAGTAACTAAGAAAATGCCATGAAAGCTATGTTAACCAGTTTGATGCAAATATTTCAAGTTGTATATAAAACCACCACATTGCACCCCATGATTGCATTAATATACACAGCTATGATTTTTTTTGATCATGTTTTTTTAATTGAAATTTTACTGCCAAAAGGCTCCCAACACCATCACAAGTTTTTACCAACCTTTCAATATGGTTGAACAGTCTTGGAATTGTGAGAGATAAACACAAGTCATTTTTCTTTTTATCTTCTGTGCTTCTATCTGCCAGTCTGTGTATGTTGGCTGTAAAGTCTCTGCCAGCTGAGACAAATTGGTGGAATGATATTTGAGTCTGGGTGACATTACCAAGGACTGAGTTCAGTAAAATATATTTTATGAAGTTGACAGTAGGTAACATCCTTACAGTTTTCTGGGTCACTATCATAAACTAGAGTTTTAAGAACATAACAATTTAGTCTATGGGAGGTTCGTTGGACAGTGTGCCCTGGTGGCAATGTCAAAGTGTGGTCCAGTTGGTGGGCAGGTTTGTCCTCTGGAAACACTGCATACCTGGAGTTGTACAGAAAATAGGAGATGCAAACACTGTGGGTCAACAGTGGGGATGTGGGCGGGTTAGGCTGCATGCCAGTCACAGTGAGCTGTGGCCTTGTGTTGTATGATTGGGAAGATCAGCAAAGGCCAAGTGACCTTGAACACTTCCTCCACACAGGGGCCTGAGCCCCGAAATACTCCATTTGATACTGAGTCTCTCATCTCCTCAAATGTCCATATCCATGTAAGTATTCCTCTGGAGAGTATTTTTTTTAATTAAATCATAGCTGTGTACATTAATGTAATCATGGGGTACAATGTGCTGGTTTTATATACAATTTGAAATATATTCATCAAACTGGTTAATATAGCTATTATGGCATTTTCTTAGGTATTGTTCAGACATTTATATTCTACATTTAGTAAGTTTCACCTATACCCTTCTAAGATGCACCATAGATGTGATCTTACCAATTACCCTCCCTCCACCTATCCTACCCTTCTCCTCCCCTCCCTTGACCCTTTCCCCACATTCTTGTGCTATAGTTGGGTTATAGCCTTCATATGAAAGCTATAAATTAGTTTCATAGTAGGGCTGAGTACATTGGATACTTTTTCTTCCATTCTTGAGATACTTTGCTAAGAAGAATATTTTCCAGCTACATCCATGTAAACATGGAAGAGGTAACGTCTCCATCTTTCTTTAAGGCTGCATAATATTCCATGGGCTACATATACCACAATTTGTTAATCCATTCATGGGTTGATGGGCACTTGGGCTTTTTCCATGACATAGCAATTATGAATTGGGCTGCAATAAACATTTTGATATAGATATGTTTGTTATAATGTGGTTTTTGGTCTTCTGGATATATACCTAGTAGAGGAATTATAGGATCTAATGGCAATTCTATTTTTAGATCTCTAAGTATTCTCCAAACATCTTTCCAAAAGGAGAGTATTAGTTCACGTTCCCACCAGCAATGTAGAAGTGTTCCCTTTTCTCCACATCCATGCCAACATCTCTGGTTTTGTGATTTTGTGATGTGGGCTAATCTTATTGGAGTTAGATGATATCTCAAAGTAATTTTGTTTTGTATTTCTCTGGTGATTAGGGATGATGAGCATTTTTTCATGTGTCTGTAGGCCGTGCACCTGTCTTCTTCAGAGTTTTTCCTCAGGTTCCTTGCCCACCCTGAGATGGGATCACTTGTTCTTTTCTTGCTAATACATTTGAGTT
>CAUYON010115032.1:0-33875 GCA_963573935.1 Arctocebus calabarensis | reverse complement strand
TAGAGATATATAGTGCAACTTCAATAGGAGTTTAGGAAAGGCATATCAATAAGGATTGCAGTTCTCAAGAAAGGATTTATGGAAGAAATACAATTTTTAAATTCTTTTTTAAACAATTTTTTTTTTTTTTTTTTTTTTTTTTAGAGACAGAGTCTCATTCTGTTGCCCTCAGTAGAGTGCTGTGGTATCACAGCTCAAGCTCAAGCAACCTTCAGCTCCTGGGCATGGGTGATTCTCTTACCTCAGCCTCCTGAGTAGCTGGGACTATACGTGCCTGCCACAATGCTGGGCTATTTTTTTGTTGTTGTTGTTGCAGTTTGGCCAGGGCTGGGTTCAAAGCTGCCACCCTCTGTATATGGGGCCTGTGCCCTACCCATTGAACCATAGGCGCCACCCCTCCCCTGAGAGCTTTTAATAGTGACCAAATTCAAGTTGGTAGAATCTTTGGGTCTCTTGGAAGCATTCTATTTGCCCACTGCTTATAAAAAAGTTATTTAGAGAAAATCTGATTTGGCTAATAGGAAATGTGGGGATTTTCTTTATTTTACAATGATTTTTCTCCCTAATTGTCAAGGATAATTAAAAGTTTTTGTTGTTGTTAAGTTGAAACTGTTACATTCAGGAGTTCTAAAAATGGAGCGCAAATCACTGTACCCCAACTCCAGAGTTTTGAATCAGTAGATCTCTGTGGGGTTATAATTTGCATTTCTAAAGATTTTCCGATTAATGTAGACACTGCCAATCCTTTGAATGATGCTTTGAGAACCATTGGCTACTTTAGTGTCTAGAGGCCAAACGGAAACTTTAGCATCACCGTGATTGATTTGAGCATGGGAAAAGTTTTGGGAGCCTTTGACTTATTTGATATTTTTAAAATAAAGGCTTGCACCCCTGAGCAGCTAATGAAATCACGGTAAACAAGAACAACACAACTTTGTCCAAAGTAGTGGTGGAGCTAGAGGTGGAAGAACACCCGTCCCTGGTGAGTATAACTTTGTAAATTTCATCTCTGTTAAAAGCAATCAGTGAGGGCTGCATCCTCTCCTCTGCAAAGACGGACCACTTTGGTTTAGTAGCTGGGACCTGTGCTCCTTTGAAATCTCATTTTGTTTTTGCTGGAAGAATAAGAATTTGTATAGCAGTGTTCAAAGAACTCCCATCCACTTAAATGAATCCTAGAATTGTTAGGCATTTCATCAGCCTCATTGCTTTTATTACTTTCTATGGCCTAAAGACATATGCCAAGCGGAATATAGTATTTAAGACATTTTTTGTATGGTGGAGTTTTTTTTTTTTTTTTTTGTCCTAGTGATGAAGAAAATTTTCTTCCTGCCTAGAAAGCTGATTTTTATACAGCTTGACTAGTGACATAGCTCTTGTGTGGCAGAAATAAGTTTTGCATAACTTTTAAGCGCCCAGGTGTGACCTATTTAACAGATACCCAGTGCTACATAATGTATTTAGGTCAAGTATTGTGTTTGAGCTTCTCATCACTCTTGTATGAGTCTTTCCTTGAAAACCTCAGATACATCATACATACAAATATAGGCTAAGAGATGTTGCCTGATATCAAAATGTAATAAATCTCTACATAATTATCATGTCACCCAATTGTATCACTGGAGCTAAAAAAGGAATCTAAGATTTTGATGAAAAATCTGTCCTACTGGTTTTAGTTTAAGCCTTTCATGATGCTACTGTTAACTATGATGAGCATCTGAAAAGAATCCGTGGAGTTAAAATGCTTTTGAACACTGTTATTATTTGGATTACTTTTCTTTAAAAATTAAAGAAAATGGTGGTCTGCTATCAATTTTTGTGACTTTTTACTTGAGTAATCAAATGATTATGTTTTGACACATGTCTCTAAGGTTTTTTATTTTTCCTAGCAGCCATTTCTTTGGTAAAAATTGAAGCCTGAATATGAGCAGTGTCATGATCCTAACCCACTGGAACACAAGTCCATCTAGTTTATAATAATACCTCATTGCTTCTGAGGTCCTTAAACTGTATAAAAGTAAATGTGAAATTTGAAATGAAATTCAAAAATTATGTTAAGCCAGCTTTGAACAATAGTATCAAATCCACTCGTCTACATGAACAATATTGACTTAAAACTTTGGCACTAATAATATTCCCCTTTTATTTTTGCATTCTTATCCTGCTTTCCCTCTCCCAGGACCCCAAAACAAATGCTTGAGCTTTTAGGTCAATCTATGTCTGGAAGGGACAAGGAAAAAAAAAAAAGCTACTTTAACTCTTTAGTATCGATATGTAATATGCTATTCCCATTTTATTGCTTACAAAACTAAGATCTATTTGCCTAAGAGCATAAATCTATGGTATACTGTCAGTTAGAAATCAACTCTCCTGCCTCGTCATGCAATAGTAGCCAGGCTGTAAAGTCAGTGGATCTCAATCTTGGCTGCTCATTAAAGTCACCTGGGGAGCTTTTGAAAACAATACCAGCGCCTGGGCCCCATCTCAGTCCATTAAGCTGGACTCTATGGGGATGGGGCCTGGGCAAGGATTTTGGTTTGTTAAAGCTCCCCAGGTGATTCTAATTGTGCAGCCGGGGTTGAGAGTCAGTGTTTTAAATTAAACAGAATACAAGTTTGTCCTCAGTCTGCAGGAATCACTTTTTCAGCATCCATAGCTGTAGTCACAAATTGCCAAAGGAAAATTAACTATAAACATGGAGGGGAAGAGAATCCATGTTATGAAATTCCTTTTTTGTAACCTATTTACAAGAGACTAAGACACTTGACTGAGGCTTGAGAGCAAAAGGTCTGACCAAAGGTTATGAATATACGAGTGCCCTGGATATCTCTCAGAACAAGAACAGGTGAGACAGGATAAATGCCGGGCAACTTACTGCCCCACTCTAGTTCCTCCTCCCCATCTGTAAAAGGGGCTAGCAATAGGATGGTTAGGAGAATTGGATGAAGACTATGACATACCTCACATAGTGAAAGTATGAAATGATGTTTGAAGATAAACAATGAAGAATGGCAGTTCTTGCTTTGGCCAAATAAGCAAAGCAATAAACTTATCTGTTGTAACTTCTGTTTACATCTATACAATGGATAGAGTATAGGGATCATCAGGGGGTAAATTATCTATTGTAAAACCAAATGTAAGTGCTCTTCCAATTATCTGTTATTTGGATTGTGAGCTCTCTTTTACCTCAGATATCTAAAATATGAACTCTTCTTCCTCCCCTTCCTAGTACTGTTTTCTTCTAGATCGAAATGATGTAAACATAGCATGTTAATATGATGCAATAATTATGGGAGAGGATCTTTTTCATGATAGGGTTCATATCCAAGAGCTTAATTTTGTAACAGGGGTCATGTCATGGTGAATGAGGAATTCCATATAGGGGTGTGCACTCCAAAGGATCCCATCCACTCCTACGGCTCATCCTACTTTTGATTTACAAATTTTTACATTTATTTTTGTTCACCTACCAGACAGTGAATACATATTTACCCTATGTACTTTAACTATAATTTTTTACTATTTTAATTATTTGACCATATCATTTATCAACCCTAACTGCTAACAATCTATCATTTGCATATTTTGCTTAACTTGTAAATTTATTATCTTTTATTTTTAAAGTGCTAGTAACTTTACTGATTTTCCAAAAGAAAATAAATCCTGCAAATTTTAATGACCTTATTCAGTTATTATTATTATTTTTTTTATTTTTTGTGTGTGTGTGTGTGTGTGTATAAACTTGAGCTTTTGCAATAGTTTATGTAGGATGGCCTGGTTTAAAGTCTGTCACTGAATTGATAGATTTATTATTATTATTATTATATCTTTTTTTATTGTTTGGGGTTCATTGAGGGTACAAAGAATTAGGTTACACTGATTGCATTTGTTAGATAAAGTCCCTCTTATAAATGTGTCCCACCCCCAAGAGTGTGCCATACACCATAACTTCCCGTCTCCCTGTCTCTTCCCTTCTCCCCACTTGCTTATTCTCCTACCCTCCCATGTATTACCTCATCTATTGCCTTCATGTTAGAATAGAGTCCATTGGATTCTTGCTTCTTCATTCTTGTAATGCTTTGCTAAGAAGAATACAAAGAATACAAAAGATGTAAAGTTTCCATCTTTTTAGTGGCTGAATAGTATTCCATGGTACACATATACCACAGCTTGTTAATCCATTCCTGGTTTGGTGGGCATTTAGGCTGTTTCCACATTTTGGTGATTGTAAATTGAGCTGCAATTGAGTTTAGTGCAAATGTCCTTATGATAAAAGGATTTTTTTTTTCCTTCTGCGTAGATGCCTGGGTAATAGGATTGCAGGATCAAATGGGAGGTTTAATTTGAGTTCTTTGAGAATTCTCCATACTTCCTTCAAAAAGGTTGCTTTAGTTTGCAGCCCCACCAGCATCTGCAGTTTTGAGACTTTGTGATGTGGGCCATTTTCACTGGGAGTTAGTTGATATCTCAGGATAGTTTTGATTCGCATTTCTCTGATTAGGGACAATGAGAATTTTTTTTTATATGTTTGTTAGCCATTTGACTGTCTTCTTTAGAGAAGGTTCTATTCATGTCTCTTGCCAAGTGATATATGGGATTCTTGGATCTTTCTTTGTTGATTAATTTGAGTTCTTTATAGATCCTACTTATCAAATTTTTGTCTGATTCATAAAATACAAATATCTTTTCCCCTTCTGAAGGTTGTCTGTTTGTTTTGATTGTTGTTTCCTTAGCTATACAGAAGCTTTTCAGTTTAATTAAGTCCCATTTGTTAATTTTTGTTTTTGAAATTGCCACGGAAGTCTTCTTCATAAAAATCTTTCCCCACATCAGTATCTTGAAGTGTTTTCCCCACATTTTTTTTGAGGATTTTTATTGTTTCATGCCTTGGATTTAAATCTTCTCTCTATTTTAAATCAATTTTTGTAAGTAGGCGAGAAGTGTGGGTCCAGTTTCAGTCTTTTACATGTGGTTACTCAGTTCTCACAGCATCATTTATTGAATAGGGATCCTTTTCCCCAGTGTGGATTGTTCTTGTTTGATTTATCAAAGATCAGGTGGCTGTAAGAGGGTAGTTTCATTTCGTGGTTTTCTATTTAGTTCCAAATGTCAATGTATATTTTTGTGCCAATACCATGCTGTTTTGATCACTACGGCCTTGTAGTATTGCCAAAAGTCTAGTAGGGTGATACCCAAAGCTTTGTTTTTATTACTAAGAATTAGTTGCCTTGGTTATGTTGGGTTTCTTCTGGTTCTATACAAAATGATGAATTATCTTTTCCAAATCTTGAAAGTAGGATGATGGTATTTTAATGGAGATTGCGTTGAACGTATAAATTGCTTTGAGTAATATAGACATTTTGACAATGTTGAGTCTTCTCAGCCATGAGTATAGTATGTTCTTCCATTTTATAATATCTTCTGCTATTTTTTTCCTTAGGGTTTCATAATTTTCTTTGTAGAGGTCCTTCACCTCTTTTGTTATGTGTATTCCTAGGTATTTTATTTTTTTTGAAGCAACTATGAATAGAATTGTGTCCTTGATTAGCATCTCATCTTGGCTATTATTGACATATACAAAGGCTACTGATTTGTGGATTTTGAGTTTATATCCTGAGACATTGCTGTATTTTTTGATCACTTCCAGAAGTATTATTGTTGAGTCTTTGAGGTTCTCTAAGTATAAGATCATATCATCAGCAAAGAGGGAGTTTGACCTCCTCTACACCCATTTGGATGCCCTTTATTTCCTTCTCTTGCCTGATTGTATTAGCTAGAACTTCCAACACCATGTTGAATAGTAGTGGCAATAGAGGACAACCTTGTCTAGTTCCAGTTGTAAGTGGAAAAGCTTTCAGTTTTATTACATTCAGTATAATCATAGCTTTGGGTTTGTGGTAGATGGCTTTGATCAGATAAAGAAAGCTTAAATACCTAAATTCTTGAATGTTCCAATCAGAAGAGGATGCTAAATATTATCAAATGCTTTTTCTACCTCCGTTGAAAGGATCATATAGTCTTTGTTTTTGCTTCTGTTGGTATGGTAAGTAATAGTTATAGACTTGTGTATAACAAACCTTGCATCCTGGGATGAAGCCTACTTGATCATGATGAATGATTTTTTTAATGTGTAGCTGTAATCTATTGGCTAGGATTTCATTGATAATTTTTACATCTATATTCATTAGTGAAATTGGTCTGAAATTTTCCTTTTTTGTTGGGTCTTTTCCTGGTTTTGGTATAAGGGTGATGTTTGCTTTGTAGAATGTGTTGGGGAAGATTTCTTCCTTCTCAGTTTTTTAGAATAATTTCTGCAGTATGGGTATAAACTCTTCTTTGAAGGTTTGATAGAATTCTGGTGTGAAGCCTTCCGGACCAGTGCTTTATTTTATTGGAAGATTTTTTTATTGTTTCTTTGGTCTTAGTTCTTGAAATTGATCTGTTCAACAGATATATTTCTTCTTGACTAAGTCAGGGAGAGGGTGTGATTCCAGGTATTGATCCATTTCCTCCACATTGTCAAATATCTGGGTGTAGAGTTTCTTGTAAGTACTCAGAGATGATCTCTTGTATGTCTGCAGCATCTGTTGTTATTTCCCTTTTATCATTTCTGGTTGAGGTTATTAGAGATTTTACTTTTCTGTTTCTAGTTAATCTGGCCAAGGTTTATTGATTTTATTTATTTTTTCAAAAAGCAAACTTTTTGCTTCATTGATTACCTGCATGATTTTTTGGTTTCAATTTCATTCATCTCTGATTTATTTTGGTTATTTCTTTTCCTCTGCTGGGTTTGGGATTAGATTGTTCTTCTTTTTCCAATTTCATAAGATGGTTCATGAGTTTGCTGATGGCCTCTTTTTTCTGTTTTTCAAATGTTGGCATCTAATGCAATAAATTTCCGTCTTAAGACTGCTTTTACTATATCCCACAGGTTTTGGTAACTTGTGTCTTCATTGTTGTTATGTTTGAGGAATTTAACAATTTCCACTTTAATCTCTTCCTCAACCCAACCATCATTCAGCATAAGGTTTTTAATTTCCAAGTCTTTGTGTGGGGATGAACATTTATGTTGGAGTTGAAGTCCACTTATACTGCCTGTGGTCTGAGAAAGTACGAGTTATAATTTCTGTTCTTTTAATTTTTCTGAAGTTTGATTTATATCCTATGATGTGCTCTATTTTGGAGTATGTACCATGGGCTGATGAGAAAAATGTATATTCCGTAGCTTTGGCATGGTGTGCTCTGTATATGTTTATTAATCCCATTTGTTCTAGGGTCACAATCTAGTTCTTTGTATCTTTGTTCAGTTTCTATTTAGAAGTTCTGTCCAGTTCTGTCATAAGGGTGTTAAAGTCCCCAACTATTATGGTGTTACGGGATATCATATTTCTCAGACTCATCTTGGTCTGTTTCAGAAATCTGAGAGCATTTAAGTTGGGTGCATAAATATTTAAAATTGAAATGTCTTCTTGTTGTATTGTTCCTTTGACCAGTATGTAGTGTCCATTTTTGTCTTTTGTAACTTTAATTGCTTTAAATCTGCTTGAATCTGAAAATAAGATTGCAACTCCTCATTTCTTCTGATTTCCATTTCCTTGAAATACTGTTTTCCATCCCTTAATTCTGAGTCTTGATTTATCCTTCAAGGCTAGGTGTATCTCCTGGAGACAGCATATGGATGGTTTTTATCCCATCAGCCAGCCTGTGCCTCTTCAGTTGTGAATTCAGTCTATTGACATTTATTGAGATAATTGATAAGTGCAGTGGAGTTCTACGCATCTTATTTTGTAAAAGTCCATGGTGTAGTCCATGCACCATTGTGGAAGGTAAATTTTGACCTTTAGCTTCTGGGTGTTCATTTTGTTGATGGTCCATTGTGGTGGTCAGTGTTGAAAATAGATCTAAATATTTCCTGTAGAGCTGGTCTTGTGGTGAATTTCCTTAGTGCTTGCATATCCACAAAAGATTTGATTTGATTTCTCCATCAATGTTGAAGCTTAGTTTAGTAGGATACAGAATTCTAGGATGAAAACTGTTTTGTTTAAAAATATTGAAGGTGGGTGACCATGGTCTTCTGGCTTGGAAGGTTTCAGTTGAAAAGTCTGCTGTAATCCTAATGTCTCTGCCTCTGTAGGTGAGTTGGCACTTACTCCTGGCTGTTTGCAGAATTTTTTCTTTCACCTTGACTTTGAACAGGTTCATTACAATGTGTCCTGTAGAGGCTCTGTTTGAGTTAATATGACCAGAGGTTCGATATTCATCTGAAAGGAGTATGTCGGTGTCTTTAGTAAAACTTGGGAATTTTGTGTTTATGATAGTCTCTGGTAGGGCTTCCATTCCTTTGGGACAATCTTATTCCCCTTCAGGAATCCCTATTATTTGTAAGCTTCCATTCTTCATGGAGTCTTGTAAGTCTCTAAGCAGATGTTCTGCTTTGTCTATCTTCTGCCTCTTTAACTATCTGGGTTAACTCAAAAACTTTATTCTCTAGCTCCAAGATTCTTTTTTCTCCATGGTCTAACCTATTTTTGATACTTTCTTTTATCTTTACATTCCTTGATATTCTCTTTCATTTCCTTAAGCTCTGCCATATCATTTCTATATTCTACATATCTCTTTTCTGACTTTTGGTTCTGTCTTTCTATTTTCTTGTCCATTCCTTTTATTGTCTTTAGCATCCATATTTTAAATTCCCTTTCTGTCAAGTCCATTAATTCTTTATAGGTGGAGTCTTCTGCAGTAACTTCCTCACAGTCCCTTGGGGGAATTCCTCTGTTTTGGTTTTTCACATTGCCTAAATTTTTCTGTTGGGTCCTCCTCATGTGTTCTTTCTTCTTATTTACCTCCTTGCCTTCTTTTTCACTTCTCACAGCCTCCTTTGCTTCAAACAGAAGTCCTTGCTCTTGATGATAGTATATTGCACTATTTCTTTGGGACACCAAGTGGCGCTATGTGACATCACAGCCAACAACCACTGTGATCCTTATTTCAAACTTAGTTCCCTTTGGTGATTGCCTGATTATTTCCTCAGCATTCAGACCCTACCAGGTTGGGATCTTAAAGCTCACCAAAATATTTCAGGGGCAGGTCTCACAGTGCCCCCTGATTCTAGTTCCCATGGTGTGCAGGAGTTCCTCAGCCTTTCCTAAGAGTTGAGTTCTTATTCTGGCAGGTGGAATTAAGACAGTTGTGCTGTAGGCCCCTGCTAAGACCTCTCAATCTTCCCACAATGGCAGCCCCCTGGCCACAGAGATCTTCTCAGGATGGCTGTTTCACCAGTCACAAAACCTATGGCAAGTCCACTCCAAATGGCATTCAAATCTGGTTGCTGTATACTGTTCAAGTTCACCCACTCTTCTAAGGTTTCCACTCAATACATAGTTTCCCCAAACAACTGAAAACTCCAGAAAGGCTTTCTCCTATCCCAGGCCTCTGTGGGGGGCCAGCCAATCCCAGTCAGTTGTAATCACTTGCCTAATTCATCATATTTCCACTTTTCTGGATCATATGCTGTATCTACCTCACCACCTCCTCCACCTCCCCCCTGACCTCTGACTCTGGGTAAGGTCCCCATGCCAGGTAATGCTGGGTTCTCTCTTTCACCCCATTCATTCTAGGTGAGCTCAGCTGAGCAATCCTTCTGGTCCTCCATCTTGCTCTGACCCCACCATTATTATTATTTTTTTAAAGTATTAAAATGGCATCTACACTTTTTTCTTTGAAGAAAAATGTTAATTTCCTTTTATAATTACAAGATTTTCATAAAGAAGGATGCTTATAATCATTTAACTTAGAGAACTTACAGTAATGCTGTCCTTTACCCTGTTATAAGTCTGAGGAGAGCTACTTTTAAGTAAAATGGATTGTGTATTTTTCAATTTAGGCATGTTCAGGAGTATTTCCTAGATAGGGGACTTGCTTTTCTTTTTATGTAACAATAATGATGACACCCCGAGAATCTGCATGTTAATTTGTGAAACTATTGCATTAAACAAACAAACAAATAAAAACACAATCCCCAAAACCCGAATTGCCCTTCATGGGAGAAGACTGTTCCCCCTGGTGTTCTTTCATGCTTACCCCTTTGTCTTGTTCCCAAGGCTGCAGGATGAGTCTTCATTTTGATGAACAGCCTTTCTCAGAAAGTGGGAGGCAGAGAATAAGAAACGAAACTCTCTTTGAAGTGTGTGCTAAGTGATTCACAACAGTGCGAATGAATCAATTTCTGCAAGTATACCCAACCTTTTAAATATATTGTCTGCCAAATCTCTGCTGGATTAGATTCAAATTTCTTTTTAAAAAGCACCTTTCTTCATGAAGCCTCTCTTCACATAACCCACAAGAATACAAGGCATTTGTAATTGAGCTTCATTATGTTTGTCCCAGGGCTAGCGTTTTAGGGGAAACATTTAATAATAATTTGCCTTTACATTTAAATGTCTTAAGACCTGCCTATTTCATTGTCATCATTGCCATTAGGATTAGAGTTCATTTTAGTGATGCCAATTGTTTAGGAAATCAGCAGAAATAAGAGAAACTGAGTTTTGTTGTACAATTATGTATTCTACATGATATAGAAGAGGGATTACCCCATCCCACATAGAAGTGAAATATACTCTTTTAATATATTGTTTTTTTACTTTGAGAAAAAATAAGTTGGAAACAAATTTGTTTATTGTAGGCTAATTTGTGTGTTTTAGGCAAAAGTTACTCAGTTCTTAAATCCATCACTGTACATGATGAGCATCTATTCTGAAAACTGGTGTAAGAACCAGGTCTGATCTTCAGAAATTATAAATTAACTTAAGGAGTAGCATCTATTCAGGAGATGTTGGTTGTTATATTTCAAGTTCAGTATAGTCAACACTTAATGGACAGGAAAAACCTCCTACAAAGGTGCTTCAAAGGCTACTGTGAGTTTTCCAGGGGTTATTCAATGTCTGATTTGTAGATGCTTGCAGAATCAAGTATTCTTGGCTACAGAATCACCCATAGTGCTTTTAAATAACCTTTTAAATTATAGTATATTATTGTGATTATTCTATTTTACTCCCAAATCTATTGAAATATATATTTAAAATTTTTTTTCATTTTATTATTAGTTGTTAATATCTTATTGTGACAAATTTATAAATTAAACATAGAGTTTGGTACTATCCATAGTTTTAGGCATCCACCGGGGGACTTGAAATGTATTCCTGAGGCTAAAGGAGGACTATTTTTTTCTAATTTCAGAAAAACATGGGAATATAAATGTTTTGGTTACATAGATTGCTTTTGTACTGTTTTAGCCAAATTATAAGTATGCTCATCATCCAGTGTGCATTGCATCTGTTAGTGTGCATTTACGCATCTCCTCCTTTCCTCTCCTGCAATTCGAATTTGATAAGTGTTATTTCTATTTGTTCAGATAAGTGTTAAACGATTAGTTCCAATCTATTAGTGAGTACATGTGGTGTTTGTTTTTCTATTCTTATGATATTTCATGCAAAAAAATAGTGTCCAGCTCTATCCAGGTTATTACAAAAGGTATTAGTTCACCATTTTTTATGGTGAATAGTATTCCATGGTATACATGTACCACATTTTATTAATCCATTCATGTATTGATGGACACTCAGATTGTTTCTACATCTTTGCAACTGTGATACTGCTGTAAGTATTCAAATGCATGTGTCTTTTTCATGAAGTGTCTTTTCCCTTTGGGTAAATATCCACTAGTAGTATTGCTGGATGGAATGGTATGTCTACTTTTAGTTCTTCAAGGAATCTCCATACTACCTTCCATAGACATACTAGTTGCAGACCCAGCAACAGTGTATAAGCCTTTCTTTCTCCTTGCATCTGCATCATCATTTGTTGTTTTGGAACTTTTTGATAAAACCCATTCTCTCTGGAGTTAAGTGATTTGAGGTTTTGATTTGCATTTCCCTGATGATTAGAGATGTTGAACATTTTTTTTCATGTGTTTGCTGGCCAGTAGTTTATCATCTTTTGGAAAGCTTCTGTTCGTGTCTTTTACCCACTTTTAATGAGGTCATTTGTTTTTTCTTTCTGATTTGCTTGAGATCTTTGTAGATTCTGGTTATCAACCCTTTATCAGATGTATAGCATGCAAATATTTTCTCACATTCTATAGGTTGCCTGTTCACTTTAATGATTGTTTCTTTGGCTGTGCAGAAGCTTTTAAATTTGATCAAGTCCCATTTATTTATTTTTATTGCTGCTGAGATTGCTTTTGGGCATAGTGCTTTCTAAACTAAAAGATTCCTGCCCCATCCTTGGATCTTAATTCGAGACACTGGAGATAGGGTGCAGGAATCTGTTTACTAGGTTCCCCAAGCTAAGCTTGTTCAGGTTTGAGAACACTACTAAAGAATTTTAACATTTTTTTTGACATCTGTATTCATTTTTATGAATATCCAATCCCATTGCACAAGTAGGGTATTTTATTCTGAGCATAGATTTGTTACAAAACTACACAAGAGGAAGACAGATTAGCAATCAGGTAGTTATTAATACAGTGTATAGAAAAAGAGAGAGATAGATTGTTAGTTGCAGATTGCTTTTAAGAAATTAGTTCATGAAGATTTGTGGTTTGGGTACTACATTCTCATATTCTCACACAGGTCAACTCTCCCATATTTCCTCTCCCTCATTGTATATTATCAATATAGTAGAACTGTTATGAGGTATCTTAGAATTTACTTTCTGCAAGCTCGTTAAGCACTCATTTACATTCTGTAAGTTCATTTTCCCCCTTTGTGGCAAATCATCATCACCTTACATAACACAAGAAGTTTTTGACAGAACAATAAGGAACTCTGACCTAGACACAAACAATGGTTAGTCTCTTTAAAGGGTACAACAGAATATCTATGTGTTATATAAGGACTCAAGATACTGTGGTATTTAGGTTGGGGTGCAAGAGAAATATGATTATTATGTTTAGAAACATTTACAGTTTTGTTTTGATTTCTTGGTCTTATATAATTTTTTATTTGTCATTTTGCAGTTTAAATAGGTACAGATGTAAATTTAGGATTGGGTTTTTGATTAGACATAGCAGGGACATTTCCCTTAGGTAAGAAATGGAAGTTAATGATTTACTAAGTTGTGAAGCTCACATGGGGTTTGGATGGAAGCACCAGAATGGTTTCTGGTGGGTTGCTTTCATAAAAGTATTCCTTTTTTTTTTTTTTTTTAACATCCACCTGACATGGAGGTGTCATTGTATCTCCTGTGCAAACAAGAGTGGTTGAATTATAAACTTGTCCCCACTGATGCCATCCGAACTTCATTCTTTGAACAATTAAAGCCAAAAAGACAAGAAAAGCACAATTACATTTTGATGGCCTATATGCATTTCCTGGTTGTCTTTCCTGTGCAATGTTTAGTTTCTGGACTATTCAGGTAATGTTTCTGTCGCTCAGTTGTTAACATTGAAGTTCATTCTTCCCCCTCAAGGGAGAGGAAGACAGTGCAGCCACTAACTGCTTCCTCTCCCCTGGTCTTCCTAAGCCAAGCGTGCATTAATGAGAACAGGAGTGAGGAAAGCGGGCAGGGCCTGTGGTCTCATCTAGAGTCTAACTACTGTTTACCCCACAGATTGGATGTTCCGCAAATAAAAGAAAGTAGCTTTTGTTTTTCTTTCCTGCCCATGTCAAGTTTTTATATGGGGGTTGTTAAAGGAGAGAGTTTTAGTCTCTAAGGTGATTTGTTCTCAGTCCCTGCTGGGCCAAGGATGATCCTGCAGAAAAGGTGACAGCTGGGAGCCCTTAGCTGCCCCTACTCCCAGAAGCAGGGGCAGGGCTGTACCTGGGAGAAGGAGTCTAGGTGGACCACCAACAGTATCTACTTTATGTCTTTGTGTTTCACCTTTTCAGTTTCATTCTGCTCAGAAACTGTTAAAGACTACTCGCTGCCTACCTTTCCAATGATCCATTGCTCCTGTCTTTTAAAATTACCAATATTTCTTTCATTGCTCTTGCTGCTATTCCTAGGTTAGCAATCCCCCTTTGTCCTACCCAGCCTGCATGAGGCCCTTCCCTTCTTCTCTACTTGACCTTCTCCCTTGGTCATTTCTTCATCTTACATGCTTTCTTTGTCATGCCTAGAAGTCAACAAAACTGTGATGGCATCCCCATTCTAATACATTTGTGCTTAATCTCTTTCACTCTCAGCTTCTTCACCCACAGACAGGACTGTTCAGCTCCTGTGGTCGAATGTGATGATGCATTTTAAAGTTTTATAAAATTCTGCCTGCTTGTAAAGACAGAGCAACTCACGAAGATTCTGTGTTCTCTTTATTCTATGAACTTTCTTATACTTACGTGGTCAGCTCATAGCTATTTATCCTACCTTTACTTGAATTATGAAGCAATATTACCTTTGGAACTACCAACTTCTTAACTACACTATAAGCTTCCCAAAGGCAAGTACCATAACTTAGCCAGCTTCCATAATGGCTAATAGAGGAAATTTTCCATGGAGTTTTATAAATTAATATGCTTGGTTTTAAATAACAAAGTACTTGGCAACTCTTTGTATCTGTACTATAAAAGTATGCAAAGAAGATGAGTTTGAAGTCCAGGTGATTATAGTTGAAAAATCTTTGTAAGTTTAGACTTACAGTTAAGACAGAAACTTAGAAGCTGGTGGTGATATTTAATAAAGAGTGAACAAAAGCTAACTGGAAAAGAGAGCTCTTTGTTCTTAGGAGAGAACTCTAATCTAAATATATGTAGGAAGTTAATGATTCTAGTTATTCATATAGTAGTGAAGAGGCTCCAAAAAATCATCTCCCAATTATGGTAGAACCTCCATTGTTACCATCTCCTTATATGGACCTCCTCTAAGTTGACCTCATGTTCATATGTGTAGACCAAGCATGCACCATATGTATGTATCAGTTTTAGGCCTAGTTCCTTATGTGACCACCTCTGTATGTTGACCAATTTCTCACAGTCATTTGGGCAGTCAACTTAGAGAGGTTCTACTTTATTTTCTTTGTTTTTGATTTTATCAGGTTACAGTCAAATAAAAAATATTTTTAAAGCATTGTCAATTTCCTTAGAAATTTTGAGTTTGTATTCTATACCTTCTCCCAACACTGAAATATTTAGTTAGGATATCTAATTGCAACTACATGTTAAAATGATCACATATAGTTGGTTCATGATAAAAGACAAGGGCATTAGGGGTTATTTATTATGTTCTTAACTGGCTAGAGTTTGTTTTAAGTGTATTCTATCCTGCCCCTGTGGTACTTATAAACCAACCTTCTTAGCAAGTCTGCCTTTTATGACTTCATTCCATGTACGGGGCTTGTAGTGGCTATTGAACACAGCCAAGATGATTCACTTTTCATCACAAGATGGAAAACTTCTTTCAGTCTGGTTCTATCCAAGTATCTGTTTTCCACTACTGATAAAATACCAGTGACCTGTAAGGTGGTAAGGATGCATTGAAAACTTTCAGATAAATAGTTCAGGACTGTTTAAAAATTTGAAACTTGAGGTTGTAATGAAAAAACACAAGTGGACCATTTCATAATAAACTCAATTTACTCTTCTCCTTTATCTCCCACCTATAACCCTAACTACAGAGATAATTATTTCTAGTATAGTTAGTACTTATCTCCTTTTAATATGATTGATGGTTTATGTGTGTTTCTCAACTGAAATTTAGAAGATAAGAAAAGATAGGATACTTGGAATGTCATATGTAGGGAAGCATTGCTGTCAAACGTATTATTGAAGCTGAGAAAAAATGAAATTGAAACAAAGAACACCTGCTACGTTAACTCATTAAAAAAAGTAATGTTCTTTATTTGCTGGCTGGAAATACTGTATTTTCAGAGAAGAGAAAGTTCTAATCTAGATGGGAGAAAATGGGATCCACTATGCAATGATATGAAATCAAAAATATTATGAATTGGATGGATTTCAGTTTGTGCAGGGATAGGTGTTTTGTATAAAAGTGGTTTTATTCATCAGGTAGTGCATATTTCTCTCAAATTGCAGCAAAGAATAAAATCGGCTTGTCACGAAAGATTTTTTTTTTTATTGACATCTTTACTGGCTTGTCTTCATGCCAGTAATTAAATTGCTAATTATGTGTTTCTGTTACTGTGGTCATGCTTTTATTACATAATTGCTTCAAGTTTAGCTCAAATCACTAACAATATTTATTTAACCTTTTGTGCATTAGATAAATTTTAATATATAAAAGCTTTGGAATGAGTTCATTGACTCTGTTTTGATTAGCAAAATCAAAGGAATTCTAACCTTCCTTATAGTTACATGGGTTGTTGGTCATGTTTTCAATGAGATTGCTGATAATTATTAATTTGAGCAATAGCAATCGTTGAAAGACCATTGAGATAGAAGAGAAAAAAATACAAAGAAAACTTTTCAAAAACATAGTGTATATTCCAGGAAAAGAAATAGTTTTGCTTGAGGTAATTAGAAATATAAAATTAACAATTTCATCTTGATTATGTGTCTATATTTTTCAAAAAATATTTGATTAAGTTGTGAGTATTTCATTTACCAAGCTCCCACAACCCCTGTCCCCCGCTTGAATGTAGGCATAATTTTTGTTGGGGTTTCAGTGTATTCATGATTTTTCCTCATTTGTTTATTTTATGCAAACCATAAGAGACATTTTTCCTTCATGAAGATTGCCTCTTTATTTTATTTTGAAATATTTGTATATTTATTTCATTAAATGAGATAATGCTTTTTCTTATTAACATAATTTCCAGTACATTAAACATATTTCTCCACAGACAGAAGAGAGGAATCAAATTAAATGACAGCTAAATCACTTGCAGCAATTTCAACTGTTAAAAGAAATAAGTGTCTCTGTTTTCTTTGTGATCACACGATGTGCTGTAAAGGGAAATGAAATACTAAAGAAAGAAAGGAAAACATAAAGAAATAATGACTGACTTATTGCAGTAATACCATTGAGAGAAGAAAAATTCACTGCGAATAAAAGGAAAAATAATATAGTGGATTTGAAAGTTACCAAAATTCATTTCTTATTGATGAGTTCAGTGCAAGCCTAATACTAAGTAAGCTGCTGAAAAAAAAATCAATGCAATAAACTATGAATGATGAAAGTTGAAATAAATACTTTGCGTATGGAGGACCATTATTCTAAATGTCTTTAATTTTTTAATAATTCATGTCTTTATGTTTATAAAAAAGGGAGGCATTATTGCTTGGTGAACTCAAAATGCATGTAAAAAGCATCTGCTAGAATGCCGTATTTAGTAATAAGTCCAAATGACATGGGTGACCTTCTGATTTTTAGTATTATGTCTTGACTTTGACGTAAGTATATCGGGGGGGGGGTGAGCTTGAATTTTAAAGTTGGTGCTCACAAACGATGCTGGTACATCTCTACAGCATACTGTCTATTGAGAACAAACTGCTTTCCAAAAAGATAATTAATTTGGGGACCATAGAAAGCAAGACTGAGAATATATATGATATGTATATATGTATGTGTACAGTAAATATATATATGCTTGTAAATATTCTGGGGGTCACTGATGGCACTTCTTGGCAAAATCAACATTGCCATACACAGGCATATACAGATGTCCATGCTCACGCGTGGGCTTATGCTATTGTTAATGTGTTCAAATCACAGTGTACAAGTTACCTGGATCACAGTATTTGCAGGTGGGCTTATTCACTCATTTCTCTCTTTTTACACATCATTAAAAAAACAAATAATAAGTTAATCCAATCAATTCAATCAGAAAGCAGTCAATTCAGTAGGGCAAAAAAATCACTCCAGACATTTTTACCAAATTGGTTCTGACTGAATTAATCAAATACAGTCGATCTTACGGCCCACTCTTCTCAGAGGCTTATCTTTTTCTTCCCTCAATCTGTCTGTACCCCGATCCTTCAGTCTCTCTTTTTTTTCCATTTTCTCTCCTTTCTGGTTCTTCCTTTTGGATTCCTTTCTTCTCTTCCCTCCTGTATGTTAAGAAACCTTTTCCATGGAGACCTCTTCCCCTTATTCTCCTCTCTCCCTTTCCACCACAAATACACGCCACCCTGCCCTGCTGGAAACAAAACATCTAAAGCTGATTTTTCTTTTTCTGTTTTGGAATTGCAGACATTGAAACTACTGCTTTGCTGAAAACATCTGACTGTCAGTCTGGAATATGATGCTTAAGGTAATAATTGTGATTTTTTTTCCCCTACTTTTAGAGAACTCTTCATTCAAATGGTTCATGGGTGCTCCCCCTTGCTAGAAACTTTCCACCGTCTCTTGGCCTGTCTTCTCAGCATAAAATCTTTGTAAGGGTATGTGGGAACTGCAAGGCTAGCAGTTTTCTGAGGGATGGGAGGGTTTGGGGAGGCAGTGTTAATGTTTGGAAGTCCTTTTGTGTTCACTTTGGAAACACCTCTTATCTTTCACTCAGGATGCCAGGGGTAAGGCAAGAGTGTAGGCCACGTGCGAGAGAGTTTGAATTATGCGTTAAGCTCATAATGCCCCAGAAGGCAAACTTGTGTCAACAAATAACTGAGCTGGCAGGAGGAGGGCAGTCGCCTCACCACCGTGGAGGGCACCACAGAGGGAGAGAAATAGAGGAAAACTAGGGGAAGGGTGAGAGGGGGCTCACATCCTTTTAGCTTGGTCTGATGAAGAAACAGGAAAACTAAGTTAATATTGAAATGATTGTTTAAAGTGATTTAACCAAGGTAACGAGACAACATCCAGCGGGGGGCCTGCGTGTGCACGTTAGCATTTGTGGTGGGGTTAGCCCTTATCTGGAGCACTATGTAAAGAAATTCTGAAGGGGACAAATGTGTTTGAATCCTTTAATGGAACCTATAAGCTCTTTGAAAAGGTGAGTTTTTCTGTGATGAAATTTGCAAAATTCATAATAGGACGGTAAAGGTTTTGTTTCCTTTATGTGTACTTGGAAAGTGGCAGAAGTTAACAAATGGAAGAAGCAGAGGGTTAAAAGAATGCTATGAATTATTTCCCTGGCCCATGACACCGGACTGCTCAGTGCTGATGAGAACTGATTCTGTCATCTTGGCATTGCTTCTCCTGCTTTAGTAAAATGCATCAATAAATGTGACCGTCTTCTACTCGAGAAAGAATGGTGGGACATGTGCCTGCACACACACACACCGAAAAGACTTAACAAAATATTTAGTGATATCTCCCAAGGAAATGGAAAGTGTCTGGGAATGGGAGCCTAGGAGATGGACAAGTGAACGTTGCCTATTTTTCCTTTTCAAAGGAGACGGAATTACATGTGCATTTTGTCATTTTTCTAGTTTTAGGCAGCAGGTTGCAGCCTCTGGTTCTGCACTATGAAGCTTTTGCTTAGAGTCTCTGCATCGAATCATTTGTGAAATCGAATGCATTTGTGAGGCTGGTTCTATCTGCACACATGCATATACACACCAACAAATTAAAAATGGATCTGGGAAAACACACTTCTCCTCGGAGAGTCATATCAAGCAGTGTTTAAATTAAATAATTTGCAGAGTGTGGGGAATAAAGCTTTTGTAGCAGTATCTGGAGGTTATCTTCCCTTGGGAAATTCCTGCCATTTAGTACAATCTGGTGCATGCCAATGAGACACACAGGCATCATACACACACTGCTAGATAGGTTTTATCTCACATCTAAATTATGTTTATTTCATTAGATAATCTGCCATTTTGTGTTCGTGTCGCAAGGGAAGAAAGAGGCAAACCTCTTGTGAAGGGTTGAGGTCATTAAGATCCAAAGTGAGGAGAGGTGATTCGTGGGCAGGAAAGAGGGAAGGCTGACTGCTGCCTTAAAGCCACTTACCCCACAGCTCCTTGGGGTGGGTGGCTGCGGTGGGAGACTGTTGAGGCTTAGGTCTCTGATTTTGCTCCTGGCCCTTTGACCGATGGTAAAAGAGGAGCCATTGCTGTGATGAGGTAATGTGACTGGGTGAGCCACAAAGAGCTGAAATGAGCTGTGTGTCCTGCTTAGCCAGTATCTCATCTGACTTGGATGTTAAGGAGTTTTCTGGTTAGAGTCTCAAGCCACGTCTTTAGTGAATTCATTCCTCTGTAGGTGGATGTAGTCTTAGCCTAATGAGCACACCCAGCCACCTGTGGAGAGAACGCAGTTGATGGCCTGGAGGATGGTGAGTGAAATGTTAGCAGAGGAAGAAAGGCAGACAAGGGTGGGCAAAGGGGAAGATGTTATCTACATATATACCGGGACTTAAAAAAGAAGTCCTGGTTATAAAAGTTGGGGTAAGTCTCAAGGGAAAGTAGTTATTTTCGTCAGGCCTAAGACTATCTTTGTGCCCTTAGATTCCCTCTTTTATCCCTTACTTAGGAAAATTCTGTTTACAAATTACTAGTAGTCACTATAGAAACTGGGAGTTAAACCCACATCCTGCCTCCCCATTTCTTTGAGGAAAATACTGGTGTACATTAGTCTGTTGGGGTTACCTAACAAAGTACTACAGACCAGGTGGTTTAAGAGGCCAGTTCTAAAGATGAAAGTCTGAGACACAGCGTGGGCAGGGTGGTTCTTCCCAGGCCCTTCGCCTCACCTTGCCAAGAGCCGCCTTCTCCCTGTGTCCCCCTTCCCCCGCTCCCCAGCCCTCCTCTCCTGCACAAATTTTCCTCTTCTTACAAAGATACCAATCATGTTGGATTGGGGCCCATCCTAAAGATCTTATTTTTAACTTAATTACTTCTTTAAAGATCTTATCTTCAAATACAGTTACATTCTGAGGTACATTCTGGGGCTCAGGACGTCAATATATGAATCTTGGGGGCATGCAATTCAGACCATAATAACTAGACTTCCAGAATATTTGGTAGAATAATTTTTTCATTCATTTTTTTTGCCAGCACATCTAGAGATTTATTCCCTTGGCCTTCATTCTCTTCTTCATTTTTGTTAATAACTAACTGAAAGTAATTTATTATAATTATTCTAGGCAGTTGTGTTTTGATGTTTTAAGAAATGGAATTGGAGGAGAGCGGTAAAAGCTCTTTTAAGAACACAAACATTTTTTAAAATTTTAAACAATGTAAATTTGAGTTTTTTTTTTTTTTAAGGAAGCATGTCTTTCTGCTAGAACAGCATGATACACAGTTTGATCTTGGAGGTTAAAAGAGCAGAATTATTGAGTCACTATTCACCGACCTTGGGCCACACTGTGCCTCCCATTTCTCCTATCTTGTGGGTAATAAAAAGAATGTCTTCAAAGGATTGCTGAGAGGATTAATTGAGAAAATACATGTAAAGTGCTTAACTTGACGCCTGGCTGACAGTAAGTGCTTGATAAATATTGTTCATCTGATAACCATAATAACCACAGATAGTCATAGGATTGCGTTGTACGCTGGTGTTGGAGCTGGGATGCTAGGTCACTGCCCTGGCCCATGAAACTAACCGCGGGAATGCGGACCGCCTACGAGCTCGCTGGGAGTGTGGCTCCGGAAGTGCCGGGAGCCTGTTGCCCAGTCACGTGAGGCTCCCCAGCAGGAGGAGCCAGTCTCAGTCGGGTCCGAGGTGCGGGAGCGCCTCAAAAGTGCAGCTGTCAGTCATAGTAGGAGCCTAATCGGAGCTCAGACTCTGTTTTTCCTGCGGCTTTTTACCCCGCAGGTGCGGAGACTGGTGCTTTTTTTTTTTTTTTGAGACAGAGCCTCAAGCTGTCACCCTGGGTAGAGTGCTGTGGCATCACAGCTCACAGCAACCTCCAATTCCTGGGTTCAAGCGAGTCTCCTGCCTCTGCCTCCCAAGTAGCTAGGACTACAGGCACCCGCCACAATGCCCGGCCATTTTTTGGTTGCCCCCGTCATTGTTGTTTGGCGGGCCCGGGCTGGATTCGAACCCACCAGCTCAGGTGTAACGTGGCTGGCGCCTTAGCCCGTTGAGCCACAGGCGCAGAGCCACTTTCGGTGCTTTTTAAAGAGAGCCCAGTCCCTTCTCCATTCCCTTATTCCCAAGGTGTTTCTTTTCAGGTGTCTCCTACACAGTTGTACTGGCATAATGTAATACTCTTCCTGAATTTCATTTGATTATAGACTAATTCCCTGCTTTTAGAATTGAAGGTAGGAGTCAGGTTTTTTCTTAATTAATTCTTTTATTTTTACATATAAATGTGTTTATTAGGTTTCCACTTTTTGGAATTAAAAAGGCTTAATATTTAATAACAATAACAGTGTTTAAGATAAGGACTAGAAAACGTAAGCTACTTCAAGACTTATAAGAACTCTAATTCTTGCTCAGCTTCCTCTTTTTCAGTGGTTCTTTATCCAGTTTCATGGAATTTTACTTACAATGTCTCAAGGGGAGTAAGTCGGACTTCCCTATATATCTTTAGATCTATCCCTCTAAATAGATCCTTCCTCTCCTAAACTGTGACCTTCATATTCTGTGGGAATCTCATATTTTGATCTCCATCTCCCCAAATCAGCAACATCACCAGACTGTTTGGACCCCCAAACCCACATCCTGTGTTGTATCTTTGAAACTGCATCCAGGTGAAGCAATCATAAGGCTCACTATATTTGTTTCTTTCCCTTAGTGATTATAGTTTTATCCTGCCTGGGCTGTTCAATGTCTGAGAGTAATTGTTTCATATATTTTTTTCAGTTTTGTAGATTTTTACGGAAAGAGATTAATTCCTAGAGAAGTTAACCCTTCATTGTTGTTCCTGATTGATAGTTTTCAAGAACAAAAGGAGATAGGAGATAGGCTCAAATATGAGAGAACTTGAGGACTTTAGCAGTCATATAGCCCTTTTAGGAAAAAAGTAATTTAATGACAACATGTAGTCAATTGAGATGTATCAAATAAAGAACTCAGAAATAAAGAAATTGTGGTAACAACAACAACAAAAAGATAAGGACTAGAAACAAAAACCTCTAAAAGAATGAAAGAAGATTAATACATTCAGAAAAGAAATCAGACGATTATTACATCGAAATATTAAGCAATATTAATAATAATAATGCAAAGAAAGTAACTTTTATTTTAAGTGGACTTTGATAAATGATTGGACTTAAAAAAACACTGCCAGGCTTTAATACCATTTCCTGTTTTCCCCAAACCCAAAGTCCTTGGTCATAAAGTATATTTAGAGGGACAGGGAACAGGGTAGTTGGAGTCTTCTGATGGCCTGTGGGTTCCTAGGAACCTGAGATTTTTCTTCTTTGGAGAATCTCAGCTCGTGCGGCATGAATGGCCAGAGCTGGCACCTGTCCTGTGGTCCCACAGAGGAACCAGGCACCCGGCCCTCTCTTTGTCCGCTGGAGGCAGTGGCTCTGCCTCCTAGTCTGAATGGCCCAGACACAATCTGGGCCACTAGACATTCAGGACTGGGATGTCAGACACATGATACCCATAGGTTCTTTCAAAGTGTGTAGTTAAGAGCCAGACACCTTCTCTGATGTATGTACTGTAATCAGCTTATACCACCCAACACTTTAGCCTTAAGAACCTCAGGGCTCACCTACTTTAGAAATAGTGTGATGCCCAAGAAAACTGCTTTAAAGCAGCAATTCCTGAAGGAGTCCTGGGCTCCATAAAATCCTATGAAAATCTGCACTAAGAATTAGCTCCTGAATTTTGAGAGAAGTTGGGGAAGTAGAAATGTACTTTGAGTGAATACAAAAATTAAAAAATTTGAGCTATGTTAAAACAAGAAGTGTAGACCATGGAGTACTATGCAGTTATTTAAAAATGGTGTCAGTATCTTTTGTAACAAGCTGGATAGAACTGGAGACCATCCTTCTCCACACGTGTGCTCAATACTAACTCAGAACTAGTCGCCCAACACTTGTGGGCACCCGTGGAAGTCAAGCTCAGCAGGAATCCGGTAGGTGGAGGGGAAGGAGCAATGAGGGTTGGGTTAATTCACACCAACTGGGTCCAAAGCAACTTCAACTTAAAATGTACAAAAGCAAATTATATAACCAAAATTTGAGTATCCCTATAATATTCTGAAATAAGAAATAAACTGCCCTCCCTCTACAACCCCAATAATGGTAATAATCCTAACAGCTGTACAGGCTCTTCTTTTTTCCTATCTCATTCAGTCTTTTCCATATCCTACGAGACAGATACTCATGTCAAGTTTAGGATGAACAAAGAAGAAAAAGGGATTGCTAGGATTCACACCCAGGTATTTGGGCTACAATCTATGGTATCTTTGATGATAATAAGAACCAACTGCTGTGTTTAAAAAAAACACATATTTTTAAATTGTACATAAGAATAAATTCCAGAGATAGTAAAAATCTAAGCTTCAAAAACTATTAAAAATATGAAAGTAATAACATGAGTTATTATATATATAATCTCTAAATGTAGAAGCCCTTTTGTTTATTCCTCAGAATCATCTTCCCCAACTGACAATTATAAAAAAATCGTATATATATTACATATAAAGTTCAAAAGCAAGAGGTGAGTTTTCAGAAAGAAGTAAGAGAAAGATAAATCATACGCCAGAAAGATGGGTGTAGGATACGAAAGAAGAATTAATGGAAGAAAGAAGAAGGGCTAATATGCATATGAAATGAAGTTGAAAATGAAAATTTAAAATGAGATGACATTTTGAAAACACTGGATTTGTAAAAGCTTAAATTATGAAAATTATTTACCATGGAAGAGTTGTGGAGAAATGGGCCTTCTGACACCTTTTGTGGGTGAGAGCACCACATGAGTTGGGTGCAGTGACTCATATTTGTATTCCTAGCACTTTGGGAGGCCAAGGCAGGAAGATCACTTGATGCCAGAAGTTCAAGATCAGCCTTGGCAACATAGCAAGACCCCATATCTAAAAAAAAAAAAAAAAAGAAAAATTAGTTAGGTGTGATGGTTAGTGCTGGTAGTCCTAGTTATTTGGGAGGCTGAGGTAGGAGGATCCCTTGAACCCAGGAGTTAACAGTTAACAGTGAGCTATGATTATTATACTGCACTCCTACTTAGGTAACAGAGTGAAATCTTCTGTCTAAAAAATAAAAGATAAAATAAAATGCATAGTTTTGGGGTACATTTTTAGGAATCTATACTGCAAAAACACTTGCATATAAATGAAGATAAAGTATAGGACTGTTGATAGAAACATTGAGTTTTTGGTAAAGCTAGCTAATAAGTTTGAAACAATAGTAAAAGCAAGCTAGAAACTAAAATAATTATGATATATACTATGGAATACTATGTAGCCATTAAAAATAATAAGCAAATTGGTTGCCTTTGGTAGATCTAGATATAAAGCAATATAATGTGAAGTAAAAAAGGAAAAAGAACAATTCTCAGACTAGCAAAAAAGTAAAAAGAACAATTCATGGAGTAGTCCAATTTTGACTATGCAAAATATACACATGAATAAATTAAAAATGAATACAGAGAGCTATTATAAGAACACATATATGTAAAAATAATTAACTTCGTGCAGGACAGCTATTGAAGGGATGGCAAAAGTGTTCTTTTACTTGTACTGAAATGTGTGTTAATTTTTAGGTATAGGCATATATTTCACTTTCATTTAAAAAATTTTAAAGTGACTCCCCTAAATGTTACTGAAACCATTTATTGACCTAAGAAGTTTTCTATCTAGGTGTGCATGGATAAAAGGTGGATCATGGATTTTGGCTTTGTGGGTGATGGATTTTGTTTCTTTCTTTCGCATTTTACATGCCTTATATTCTTGGTACCCGGGGATCTGCATGTTAAGAAGCTTCTGAGATAAGTCTGGCAGTCAGCTGGATTTGAGAATAATTGGCAAAAGCTGCATATCTCCTGAGGATTTAAGGGCAACATGGATCTTAGAATTTAAATGTGCTTAGAAAGACCTTTTTTAGTTCGATTTTGGTTGAAAGTAAATCTCAGAGAACATAATTGTTTCCTTTACATTTCGCGAATACTGACTCAGCTCTTCTTTCTGGCTTCCAGATTCTGTGAGGATGCTGTCCGTCACTTTGGTGAGTGTTCCACGCACACTGTGTGCCCTGCACCCCCTCAGGCTATTTATATCAATTGTATATGGTTGATGCTCTCATTCCAAACCCCGTCACTTCCCACTATGTATTGAATTGTTTACAGAATAACCAGTAGGGTGGTTTCAGAAGCCCTAGGCCCGATTCTCTTCTTTGACCTCTTCTTATTTATTTTTTGTTAGGGATATGACACAAGAGTTTTTCCGGTTATTGAGCTCTTAGAAAAGGGACATCAGTACCTTTCACCTATAAGTGCCTTCTTTTCCTGTATCTATCATTGAGTAAGAAGGGCCAGATGTGTGTGCTTTTTAGAAAAGAACCTTGAATTAATCTACATAACTTTGGAAATCTTGTCTGCCTGTCATCGTGTCTTTCTGGCACGTCAGTATGCACACCAAATGTTTGTCCACTTCACAATGAGACGCTTATTTTTGTATTCTCCGCTCTATTGATATTTACTTAGAATGAAGTTCCCTCTTGTCTAAACTGTGGACTAGGATTCATTTCCCTCATGTGCTCAGTAGGTCCAGGCTGTCCCACGATGCCTTCTACCCCTTATGCATTTCTTGTTTTGAAGGTCAACTCATGGATGAACTGTTAAATCCCCCAATGGCTACTACAGCAATATTCTTTGGAGAAAAATATAAAATATACATTTGTAGTCTGTAGCTTGAGAATCTTCTTTATATTCCATATTTCGGAAGCTCAATAAAGCTGGCAGTCCTAACCTTTTAGGTCACAACAAGTACCCCTGGCTAAGTTTCTCTTGTTTCAAAAGTAGCTACAAGAATGGGAATTGTTATATAGTTGGTGGGGGTCGGGGGGAGGGAGCTCTGGGATAATTAGGATTCATCTACAACTAGAGTATTTTATTAATTACACATTGTAATCACATGGATAGTCACAAAACCAATCGTGCAAGTCTGTATTTAGAGATTTGTAGACAGAAGACTTAACGTAAACATAGAAATGTGAAAACCTACTCAACTGTAACCTGCAAAGAAGATAACAAGAAGGATTCTGTTCTCTGTATGATTTGTGAACAATGCTAAGTAAATATTCATCATTAATATATAATAACTGTTGCTTTTGGCAGTTCACTTTTCATTTAATTTGATAATGTGTCCAGTAAATGAAGTGGTACAGGCTACAGTGTTTTACCAACACAATTGCATATTTTCAATCATTGTTAAATGAAGGCAGCTCAAGGCAAAGCATTAACCCCCACTAGTTTTGTGTGTGATAAAAAGAGAAGGCGCTATCAATCTTTATTGTCTGTCTCGCTTACTGTAATTGCATTCAATAGTCCACTGATTCTGTTGTCTGTGCTAATGTCAGGAACAGAGGAGAGCCAGATGCTCAGACTTGATCATATGCATCCAGTGGCCACTTTGATAAGTTGGCAGCAAGTCGCTGGGTTTGATGATAAATTGTTAACTCTATAGATTATGAACAGCTGAACACTGCAAGTGTACATGGAGGAAACTTCTTACCTTGTTTTAAATCTGGCATCATGATGCTAGCTAAAGGGCATGTCATGTATTATTCAAATGCATCTTGCACTGGAAATGTGCCAATGACTCATTGTATCCCTATGAATAGTAAAAGCAACAACAACAACAAAAATCCACAGTGATTTGAACATGACATTAATGGTCCTGGGATTATGAAAAGCATTTTGAAATACTGTTTAATAGTTTTGATTATCTAATTCAACAAGAAGAAAGCTTCTGAGTTGCATTCACATTTAATCCATATTAAATAACACTCTTCCTGGTCATTTCTGTTATATTAGCTGGTAATGAGGAAGTTTTCTAAAAACAAACCAGTTTTTCATTAGTTGAAACCCATGGCAGTTTGCTTGGGAAGGGACATAAATTGGAGCTGGGAGGAGCAGCGTGTTGAAATTTTTGCCAAGATTTTGTTTTATACAAATGAAGCTGTGTCTGAGAGAGATGTGATAGAGACTATTTTCACAGGCTATACCAATAGGTCTTATTTCTTCTAAGTCTATGTGACAGTTATAAAAGTTCAAAGTCATGGTTCTTAAGTCATTAGAAATCTATTAAAGTTCCTTTAAAAAGCTGAAATAACCATTGAACTGCATCATAGCCTTGTTCTAGAGAATGCTGAGCTGTTGACCAGTTCAAAGTGTAACTAGCTGAAGTATATATATATATATATATTTTTTTTTTTCTCTCCCCTTTGGAGGAGTAGCCTTTGAGTTTCTGATTATTTTATGATTGTTTCCCTAAAGTAAACACATGTAAGAAATACTGTTGTACTTGTGGCTTGGGACAAAAAAATTCTCCTGTCTAAATAATATGTTTCTTTTTGTTAGATAATCGATATTTTGTAATCCCTCATGTATAATTTTGTCTGTGCTGCCAGGAAACTCAAAACTCAATCATAGTCACTTTTGTTGCTGAGTTTTCAACTGTGGTTTCTCTGCTTACATTTCTCCTTCATTCTGGTTACTTTACCTAGTTTTTCTTTTCTCTCCTTTATGGGCAGGATGGAAGGGAAAAAGGATAGCAAGGAAAGGAAGGGAAGGAACAAACTTTACCATGATGTTTATTTAATGTTGTCACCAGAATGAAAACCAAAGTCTATAGTTATGACCAATGTGGGACTCTCACTGACACTGAGAAAGTGACTTAACTATTCCTGAGGGTCATTTCCTATAGGGTCATTTCCTTATCTTTAAAAAAAAAAAAAAAAGCAGACATCATAAAATCATTCAATGCATAAGATTTGGGGAAGATTAAATTAATATAAGATAAATATTTGATAAATGATAGCAGCTATGGTGATGAAAACATTGGACATGAGCTGTGGAATGTAAAGATAGCATAAACTTATGACCCGAGTTCCCAGTCCTTACAGACTTCTCACCACGATTTGGTGCACTGTAAGTTAAATCACACTTTAAACAAGCAGTTACATGAAAATCTTGGTTTACTCATTTGTTTTTTTCGAGATGCACTCTTATTTTAGAAAAGATGTTTAACTTCATAAAATTCTTCCTCTGAGTGTTCTTTGATGTATCAGGCTCTTCTGTAAGAGTGAGTCATTAAAATTTAAATTTGTACAAGATTTGCAAGAGCGTATTGCTGGCCTAAAGTGAGATACAGCTCCCCTTTGCTCAACACTTGAAAGCATTCACCCCAGATGAGCACCCCCCTACTGCATTTGTACTATTAGTGCCAATCCCGGCTGCTTCTTTCTTGTACCCCCCACTTCCTGTTTGGGTTCAGTTTCCAAATTAGAATACCCAGGGCTTTGGCCTTGGACTCCTTGCTTGCTGTACCTGTGTGCCGACCCCCCGGGGTAACTTTATCCAGTCCCCAGACTTTATATGCCATCTGTAGACTGATGGCCACCAAATTTCTGTCTCCAACAAGACCCTTCTCATGGAACTTCAGATTCACATGTTAACTGCCTGTTTGACATCTCAGCTGTGTCAGAAGCTTTTAAAACTTAGCTTGATTTTTCTCACCAGACCACACATTTCCCAGGTATTGTATTTCAAAAAGTATTCCCACCATGCAAAGTTACTCCAGCCCAAATTCTTAGTAATCATCCTTGATCCCTCTCTTTCCTCACCTACCATACCAATGCATTGGAAACTCCTCCCGCGACTGCCTCTTGATCCTACCTGCCAGATTTTGCCCTGCGTAATGTGCTCCCGTGTATAGTGTAACGGGCTCCTGTGTATATGGCTCAAACTTTTAGGAAAAACTTCCTTTGTTTTAATTATTCAAAGGAGGTAGAAGTGGCCGCACAGTGGCACCTCCTTTTCTCATGGAGGTTCAAGGTGTGGAGCCGGCTCTGTAGAGAAGCCAGGAGAAAGCCAGGAGCAGGTGAGAGTGGTGCCGATCACACAGGCACAGACCACCCCTAACCGTCCCGCATCCTGCCATTTCTCATTCCCACCCATGTCTGTTGGTGGCAGCAGCTCGCCTGAGAACCCGAGGGCCAGCCCTACCTTCCCTTTTCAGGCTGCCTGGCCTCATGCAGCTTGCCCCATTCCAAAGTCCCTGGGACCCTAGGCTGAGGAGGAAGCCTTCGCTGAGGACACCTGGTGAAGTACTCTGCATTTACATTTCTGCTTAGTGACTAAACCCTGGCCTCCCTGAACCTTCCAGAACTTGGGCACTTAGTAATGTCAGAATGAACAGCTCCAGCCTTTCCCAGACTTGCAAATCTATGGATCACCAAGGACTGTTTACAATAAGCCTCCGAACCACACCCACATACACCGAATCAATTCTCCATGAGGACGAGCTGGGTGGATATCCCATGAACAAGCATCCTAGATGGTTCTCCCCCCTGGCAAATTTGGGAAATTATACTGAGTGAACACGTGGAAAGCTGGAAGAAGTCACAGGCTCAAAATTACAGTCTATGGGCACAGACACCCCCAAGGTTCCATGCTTTGCTGCCAGGTACCCTCACAGACAGAAACTTCCTGGGAACTGAGGTTCACGATCACAACAATGGGTTACTAGTAGAACCAGGTTTCAGACTCCAACCCAGGGATCTTCCTCCTCAGCATGGTGTCTCGAGATGGGGCCCGCTGTGTGAAAGATGAGGTGGCACAGAAAGGGCAGGGATCTACCCTGAGCCTGGGGCAGGCAGGGCTGGCCCTCGCTCTTCACACCAGCTTCCCAGGAATAAGCCCAGCAGGTACTCAGCAGAGCAGCCGTGGCCACCTTCCCAGCGATGGGCGTGGGTGAGAATAGGAAATGAGATGATGTGGGGTTAAGGGTGGGCCGCCGGGAGGGGACAGTGGCAGGAGGTTGGGCACTCAGTTCATCAGGGCCGTCTCACCTGCAGCCTGGGCTCGCTCCTGCTCCCCTGCAGTAGCAGGGGCCCTGCCTTATACGTCTTACGGGAGAAGAAGGAGCCCCTGCACGGCGACTGCTGGCCTCCGTTCGCTGAGGTCCCGATGCTGACTGTTGTGGCGTGCCGCACTTCCCATCTGATGGTGCTGGCCGTGTCCAGCATGATTGTCCAGGTGGCTGGAGAGCCCTGCAGCTGTGGTGGAGGTGGTGCAGTTACCACATTCTAGGGTATGTTTTGCATACGGATATCATTACTGTTTTCTAGAGTTACACTTTTAACATGTAAGCATAAGTAAAATAATTGAAAACTTTTATATAGATACAGAATTAGTACTGCCCGTGTATAACGCTCATCCTTGCCCCCTGCAAAAATGTGGGCAGAAAAGGTGCATCATATGTGGCAAAAAGCAGTAATCTGTCTGCTTCTGTCCATATTTTCTTTCCCCACCTTCGCCATCATGGCCAGGCCACTTGTTACTCTCACTTGTGCCACTACGATGGAGGCCACAGATTTTGGATCAGATCCGTCGGGTTTGCGTGCGACCACTGCCACCCGCTGCTGTATCATTTCACACCAGTTGCTTCACCCTGTGGGGCTCAGTTTTCCCACGTGAAAATGGAGATTTTCCTTAGTGTCTGCTTATACTGTTGTGGGGAATAAAAGGTACATTACATGCAAGGTGTTTATGACAGGTATAACGCTCAATAGATTTTAGCAATTTTTCTCCTCACTTAGAATTATACTTCTATAGAACAGATATTCTATTACAAGGTACACAATGATATTTTTATGTCATTGATGAATATTTTTGAGTTTTGTCTATTTTAATACTGATTTATGAAAAGATCACAAACTTTTGATCTCAGAATAGTATAGTAATTAAAATATTTATAATCTTCAAAAGAGTGACCTATTAATGTATTGTCATTTAAATTTCTAATGTTGATACATCATATTTTTTGACTAATTAGCCACTCATCATAAATGATGAGATTACTTGGCTTTTCTTAATAGAATTCTGAAGTTTGATCACTATTTTTTATTATATAAGTATGACTTGTTATTTGGGGAAATTAGAACATAGAATTGAACAAATGAAAAAATAAAAGTAATCTATAATTTTGTGTATGTTTCCACTTCCAGACTTCTCTGTATACTGTGATAGGCATTTTGTTTGATATTAGCTTTCTCTGTTAGCTCAAAACAAAGGCTTGTGGAAGATGGTTTATCTGGGAAGTAATCCCAGGGAAATCATTAATATAGCTACTATAAACTACACTGTGTTTTTGAAATTGTTTTTTAGTGTGGTTGAAGTTGTATAGAAATACAATTGGTTTTTCAAATTTACCCTAAAATCTTATTAAATTTAATAGCTCTTTTTGGAGAATCGTTAGGATTTTCTTTGTACATAATTATGTTGTCTGAATAAGGATCATTTTAGTTATTCCTTTCTGATGTTAGGAACTTTCTTTTAGTTCTTTCTCTTTTCTTGTGGCACTACAGAGGAACTCCAGAAAAATGAAGGAGTGAGAGCAAAAGCCCTTGCCTTGTTTCCAAGGAACAAGGAAAATGCTCAGTGGAGATTATTAGATAGGATGTTCGTTGTTTTTAGCTGATTTTTTTCAAAAATCAGATTGAGGAAGTTCCTTTCTTCTTCTAGTTTTCTCTAAGTTTTTATTATGAATGGTTGTTACATTTTGTTATTTTTTTCCCCACTGCATCTATTGGGATGATCCTTTTTTTTTTATTCTGTTCAGGAATATCCAACCTTTTTTCTTTTCTGCCACACATTGGAAGAATAAGAATTGTCTTGGGCTACACAGTAAATATACAAAGACTAATAGAAACTGATTAGTAAAAAAAAAACAAAACAAGGTCCATGCACACTTTTCCTGAAGACCATTGTTTACTATTTACCTCATTGGTTATTTGTTTATTTTATTTTAAGACATTCTCAGTTTGTCAATCAGGCTGTAGCTTAGTGGCATCATCGTAGCTCATTGCAATGCTCAATTCCTGGGGCGGATACTCCTACCTCAGCCTCCCAAATAGCCAAGATTATAGGTGTGCACTCCCATGCTTGGCTAATTTTTTAATTTTTGTTAATAGCAGAGATGGGGCCTTGCTCAGTTGGTCTTGAATTCCTCAGCTTAAGTCTTCCTCCCTCGGCCTCTCAGAATGTTAGGATTACAGGCATGAGCTACTGTGCTTGGCCAGTTTTTAAGTTATTGGGTTTACCTTTCTTGTCTTCTTTTGGGTTAATTCACTATTTAAAAATTTTTTCTACTTTAATTTCCCTGACAGTTTTTTTTCTCCAAATGTTTGTTCAAGTGAACATTAGAGATTCAAATACTTGATAGGAGTTAGCCCTCAAAAATTTTAACTGTTTTCTTTAACGCTTAAAATAATGCTACTGAATAGATCATTTTTGATGAGTATTTGTCAAGTTAGTAAATGACAAAAGTCATATTGTTATTATTTTTTAATTTTTTTATTTTTTTTATTAAATCATAGCTGTGTACATTAGTGCAATCATGGGGTACAATGTGCTGGCTTCATACACAATCAGAAATGTTTTCATCCTACTGTTCAACATAACCTTCATGGGATTTTCTTGGTTATGGTATGAAAACATTTGTATTCTGCATTTAGTAAGTTTCACCTGTACCCTTCTAAGATGCACCTTAGGTGTGATCCCATCATTTGCCCTCTCTCCACCCATCCTCCTCCTCCCCTCCCTTCCCTTGCCCCTTTCGCCATAATCTTGGGCTATAATTGGGTTATAGCCTTCATGTGAAAGCTATAAATTAGCTTCATAGTAGGGCTGAGTACATTGGATATTTTTTCTTTCATTCTTGACATACTTTGCCAAGAAGAATGTGTTACAGCTCCATCCATGTACATATGAAAGAAGTAAAGTCACCATCTTTGTTTAAGGCTGCATAATATTCCATGGTATACATGTACCACAATTTATTTTAATCCATTTGTGGATTGATGGGCACTTGGGCTTCTTCCATGACTTAGCAATTATGAATT